>VZQC01012420.1:288165-302970 GCA_009823505.1 Rhizomys pruinosus | reverse complement strand
CAGCTCTCTTCACAATAGCAAGGAGCTGGAACCAACCCAAATGCCCCTCAACTGATGAGTGGATAGAGAAAATGTGGTACATCTACACAATGGAGTTCTATGCAGCAGTAAAGAAAGACGACATCACGAGCTTTGCAGGAAAATGGCTGGAGCTAGAGGACATCATGCTGAGTGAAGTAACACAGTCCCAGAAAAACAAACGACGAATGGTATCCCTCATCTGTGGATGCTAGTGCCAATTACCCAGTTGTAAGTATTTCTTGTGTAGGGCCCCCTGAGCTTCTGTACAAAGCAGTTGGACATAATGCATTTTGGAAACAACAACAACAACAGAAAATACTGCATCAAAGAACTGACTGAAACAGTGAACTTCTGCTCAAAACAGTCAACGTCCCCATGGAAAATATTGAGAAAGACTAAGAGATGGAAAGCATGTTTGGCAGAATGCACGAGCTCTGACGGGGTGGGGGAATGAGCGGGAACACGGGTCTAGATTTGTTAAAAATAAATAAATAAATACAATAAAAAAAATAAAATAAATCAATGGTTTTTTTCAGCTGTCTCTAGTAGTCTTCCTATAAATTCTACATATGATTCACTAGACCCTTGGACAATTTTGGTTAAAAGGGTGGTTACAGATTTGTTGGCAGGTACTGCCCTCCAAGCTGCCAGGGCTGCCTCGGTGGCCTGTGCCAGGATTCCGGGGGCTAGCTTTATCTGTTTTATTTCAGTGTTGTATTTACTCTGTCCGGAGAGCTTATCTGCTGTCCATGATTTAGTGGATGTTTGTTTTGCATTTAATGATGCTGTAGTCTGGCATCTATCAAAAAATTCCGCTTTCCAAATTAAGTATTGGGGCCGCGGTAAAACAGCTTGGGTAATGCGACACCATTCAGTGGGCAACAAGTATCCGTTTTCTGATAATGAATTTAGGATACTGATAGTAAAAGGTGCGTTATGTCCGTAATTTCGGACGGCCAAACTAAGGTTTTTTAGAGATTTAAATTTTAGTTTTTTATAGAGTTTTGGGTGGGTCTCATTTTTTGTTTTCTCATAATGTTCGCTATCACTATCACTTTCAGAGGGGCTACAGTGGTGGCGGCGGCGATTAGTTTTATCCTTTTGTCGCTGCCTCTTGAGTGGCTGATAGTCTCCATCTGTGTCATTTTGATCCTCTACAGGAGACTCTTCATAAGAGTGTATTGACTCTCCATCATTGTTTAAGTCAGGGGGGTTCGGTGGTGGAGCTTGGGTCAGGGTTATTTTCAGCCACTGTTGCTCCTCGAGTCATTACTGGGAAAGCATACGGCGTCTGAAGTTTATGGATTTTGTGTTTAGATTTTGGGGAAGAAAAGACAGGTTGAGGGAGCATTTTGGACTGTAACTCTTGTATGTCCATAGTTAGTTTGGAAAGTTCCTGTTGGAGGTTTAAAACCTCCTTTAACTGTGATATTTTATTAGCAAGGTGGGCTTTTGTTTTTAAAATCGGTTTAATATCGGAAAGAGTAAAAGGCAGGGCAGATATTTGGGGCCGAGAGGCATAGGGTGGTGGACCTGTCTTAAGGTTTAATGCGCCAGCTCCAATGGGCTGCCAATTCGGGGGATAAGAAGCGGCGGCTTCTCCTAGCTCTTCCTCCTCAGAAGGAGACAAGTGTTCTTTAGTAAGAACAGGGAAATTTTGACTAGAAAGTCCATCCTGCCCTGTGGGGAGAGGCGGATATATGGAAGGGATTTCTTTTGGTCTTTCCTCCGGGTCAATTTTGGGGATGTTTAAAACAACTGAAGGACAGGGAGAGGGAGCGGTAGGTTTATTTTGTGAGGAAGAGGAAGGTGGACGACTGAGGGGTTTTAAGTAATCCTCTGCCGCAGTGAGTATACGTGCAGATGCGCAGGAGTTGGTGAGAATATCATTAATGAAATTCCAATAAGTAAAAGTTTGAGGGGGAATAAAGTTGGGACCTTTGTTCTCAAGGTGGGCATTAAGTTCCCTACCCACCTTTTCCCATATTTTGGGATGAATGGAGGGGCTGTCCAATATAACCCATGGACAGAGATCTCCAATGAATATAAAAAACTTTACCAAATCCTTTTTCTTTACCCTAACTCCTTTCTCCCTGAATGAACTCTTAAAGTAAGAAATAAACTTTTCTTCTTTACTTAACTGCTGGCCCATTATGTACTGAATAGGACAAAGGCAAAATCACTTACTTTCATCTAGAGATCCAGGTTCTACGGGCGACGGAGAGTCCTCAAAGCCAGAATGCAGCTGCTACCACGCGAATGTTTCTTCGTCCGGTGAGGGGTCTGCGACCACTGAGTCCCACGTGTGGGCGCCACCTGTCCCATATCCTGCGGGACTCAGTTACTAGTGGGTTTCGAGGGGAGACCCCAAACCTGAAATATAATGGGCGAGAGAAAAGAGCGAGACTTTGCAAAGGTTGTCAAAGCCTATTTTAATGAAATAAGCAGTAACATTTATACTTTGCAGAAAGGTAGGAAGTAAGGAGGGGAAGGGCAGGACATGCAAAATGTGTTTAAGATAAGCTTGGAATGTCCTGTGGGCTGGAACATCCTGAGGCTTATCTTACGAGGAGGAAGTAAGGAGGGGAAGGGCAGGATTAAGATAAGCTTGGAATGTCCTGTGGGCTGGAACATCCTGAGGCTTATCTTCAGCAAACATTAGCATAACCCCAAGATTGGATCCGTGCTGAGCGAGCAGGGCATGTTCAGGGCTGTCCAGGTGGGACTGTGTCTCGGTCTCCAATAGAAAGCAGATCCTGAGTCCAGACAACACCATAGCCAAATGAACAAAAGGAAAAGCTCAATGGATGCTTTGGAACCCCTCATTGAAAAAATTCTAAAGGACTTTTAAGTTGGACATTTAATTCACCCTGTTCCTTTCCTGGTTCCCTGTCTAAAAATGTACCTAGCTACTCTCTTCACAGGCACTGGCTAAGGACTTTGTTCTCTGTTCTTTTGGGGTCTTTCAGATAGATCCACTGATCAGGAGTACCCCAGTTGCCACCTCCTATGCCCCTTTTCAGCATGGAAGAAGTCAGAGCAGTCAGCGCCCCAATTCCTCCTGGCAATTGGGGTAACCCCCCTCAGAAGGAAATGTGATAAGAGTAGGAGCTAAAAATTGGCTAGGCAGTTTAGGGTCAAGACCCCCAAAAGGAGCCAGTTTCTTCCTCAGCTGAGAGCTGAAGACTTCCTAGATCTGCCAGTAAACTTATCCTTGCTCTGACTTGTGGACTATGCATCCTTAACTCACTTGTCAGATTTATTAACCAGTGGGTAAAATCCATTAAAATCATGGTACTCAGGACAAGGTATGGCCCAGTATATGGCCCCCCTGAGGAAAAAGATGATGGAGTCTAAACTTAGCCTCCCAGTATACAAGGAAAAAATGTAAGAGAGGCCCACACTGACTCCATTTTGAGTATAGCCACCATTTTAAGCAATTACTGAAACCTGCCCAATCCAGGAAAAAGGTTGATTGGTCAAAGACAGTTGCTCAAGGCCTCAAGAACAGCTAACTTAAAGATAACTGTTGATATGTGAGGGCAGATGAACTGACCCAATATTACCTCATTCCAGTTGCAGGATTGTGTCTAAAGATAACTGTTGGTATGTTCGCCAGAGAGTAGGTGCTGTGTAGATTTTAATGCTTCTCCAACAATATCAGCGCGTAGAGCATAAAGGGCCTAAAAATAAAATTAAAAAGGTACTCCGAGCTTTAGTTCTATGATTAGAACTATGTCCTAGAGAGAGTGGGGAATGAAGGATCCCTGTCCCAAGGTTTTATGCACCCTTAAAATCTGTCTTTAGGAGATAAGGTTTCCCTCCCCGCTTCCTCATACCTGGTGGTGTTTAACTAAGTCACGCCCGCTTGTGTGTCACTGGCCTGTGTGCCGAGATGAATTTTTACTATTGCACAACCCTTCCTCCATTTCCCCATACCTTGGGGTCCCTGCCTTTAAAAGTTCCCTATTCCAGTCCCTGAGGGTCGGTCTCCTCTGCCCCTGCGTGGGGTTACTAGTCCGACCCCAGTGCACTGGTTTTTTCCTGAATAAACCTCGTGTAATTGCAGCGAGAATGGTCTTTGGCTGATTTTTTGGGAGTCCTTCTATCCCAAGATTTGAGTGAGAGTCACTCCAGTTTCTGGGGGTCTTTCACTATCTATCTATCTATCTATCTATCTATCTATCTATCTATCTATCTATCTCTCTATCATCTCTCTATCATCTATCTATCTATCTGTCTATCTATCTATCATCTATCACATATCTATCTATCTCTCTCTCTCATCTATCTATCATCTATCTATCTATCATCTATCTATCTATCATTTATCACCTATCTATCTATCTATCTATCTATCTCTCTATCATCTATCATCTATCTATCTATCTATCTATCTATCTATCCTCTATCTATCTCTCTATCTATCTATCTGTCTAACTATCATCTATCTATCTATCATCTATCTGCCATGTAAGAGAAAAGTCACACTATGACTCTAGTCACTGCAACAATTATTAAATGCTTGAAAAGCAGATCTTGATTCCTGCTCTTAATGGGCAAAGGAAAAATGCAGAGAAACTCAATAAATGGATGCTTTTGGAAGCCCTCATCAAGGAGTTCTAATAGACTTTAAATTGGACGTTTAAAATTCACGCTCTTCTTATTTATTCTGGTTCCTTGCTTAGAACATGTACCTAACTAGTTCTGTCTTTAGATCTCCTTCACAGATATCAGTTAAGGAACTTCTTTTTCTCAACTAGAAATTTTGGGTCTCTTATGTAGACCTACTGAAAGGGTAGCACAATTGCTATACCCATCCTCTCTTTTCAGCATGGAAGAAGCCAGAATGATTGGTGCTCAGATTCCCTATTGTCGATTTCAGTTACCTCTCTGAAGGAAGGAAGGAGTAATGAGAATAGGAGCTGAAAATTAACTAGGCAGTTTAGAGTCAAGACCCCACTCCCCAAATGATCAGATATTTTCTCAGCTAAGAGCAGGAAATTTCATTGGATCTGCCAAAACTGTCTGTGCTGCTCTTATGGAAATAGTTACAGAAAATGCAAAGCAGATATCAGACTGGCATAGTAAAATGCAAGGCAGCTCCTAGAGAGAATAAAGTCCAGGATAAAAAGTCTTTCTAAAGGAATAGATGAAATACTTGGCTCCTGAGGAGCCCCCCTAACTGGACTAACAGGAGCAGTAGTCATGGTTATATTAACTCTTGCTTATATAATAAACTTACTAAATTTTTCAAAAACAGGTAAACGCCATTAGGTTCCAGGTAATCGATTAAGAGTATCATAGAGTTCCTCTTAAATAATTTTAAATGTTTATGTTGTTAAAGATGAAGGAATATAATGGAAACAGGAAAACATATCTGTTGGATGCTAAAAGACCTTGCAATGCTATTGTAATTAAGAACATTGAAGCAGGAAGCACTATGAAATAGGAGAAAGAAATGGAGAAGGTAGGCAGAAGTATTTCTTTCTAATGCCCTGTGGATTCTCAGGATGGAAGTCTTTGTCTTTGAAAGCTCCTGCATTCCTATAATCTTTACCAAGGATAGAAGTCTTTGTTTCTTCAGGATGTAACCTTAGCTGTAAACCACTTACTTATCACATATGTATGTGGTATTTGCAATTGGTTTGCATTCCTCACATTAGAGTATAAATGCCCCCCACAGCAGGGGCAGGGTGCTGACTCCTTTATGTAATGATCCCTCTGTCAGCCATGCTAGTGGAAAATTAAACTCTCTCTCTTCACCTGAGTTTGGTTTGGTATCATCATTTTTCCATTACAAATGAGACTATTGAGATCATTTTCCATTTAAAACATAAGATTTCTTCACTTCTTGCTGGATGTGGTGGCATAGGCTTTTAATCCCAGCTCTCCAGAGGCAGAAGCAGGTGGATCTCTGTGAGTTCAAAGCCAGCCTGGTCTACATAGAGAGGTCCAGGGCAGCTGGGGATGAAGGGAGGCAATGTCTCACAAAGACGTCCCCACATTGAAAAAAAAAAAAAAACACCGAAAGAAAAAAAAAACAAAAAAAAAAAAATTAAAAAAAAAAAAAAGTTTAAAAAAAAAAAAATATCGCGGATGGAGAGATGTCCTTAGTGGTTAAGCAGTGCCGACTGCTGCTCTTGCAGAGACCTGGGTTCGATTCCCAGCACCCACGTGGCGGCTGTGAGAACCGTCTTACTCCAGTTCCAGGGGATCTGACCCCCCTTCTGACTCTGCGCCATTGCATGACACTGGGTGCATAAACCTACATGACAGGTACATTACCTTCATACACATACAAATCTAAAAAGTTAAAAAAAATGGTTAAATATAAGATTATTAAAAAATTTCAATATTTACAAAATTACATATTTATATACATGGGAAAAATAGATTCAAATTGAGCATCATTAGACATTTGTAAAAATTTCAAACCTATTTAAAGAACAAAGTAATCTAGATATATAATTTATAGATTTAATAATTGTCAAATATTAATAGCAATGTATATACAAATAAGAAATTACATATTGACTACAATTTGTAGGAGACATGATTAAAAAGACCAAAGTTTGGAACATTTTATAAGAGAAATAATTTGGTTTCTTAACAAATTACCACACCCCCACCCCACACACAACACACACATTACACACAACACAAACACACACACAACACATCCACACAGAGGAAAACAAAAACATCGAGAAAATGCCAAACCAAGTTACATAGTAAACGGTTATATAGAGATTTATCAAACAACAGTGGAAAGATATTTAACTTTAATTAACATTTAAAAAATTGTTCAAGAATTAAGGAACCTTCTTGAGACGAAATCTTTTTTTTTTTTTTTTTTTTTTTTTTTCAATGTGGGGACACCGAAATAAAAAAAAAAAAAAAAAAAAAAATTAAAAAAAAAAAAAGTTTAAAAAAAAAAAATATCGCGGATGGAGAGATGTCCTTAGTGGTTAAGAGTGCCGATGCTCTTGCAGAGGACCTGGGTTCGATTCCCAGCACCCACGTGGCGGCGTGAGAACGTCTTTAACTCCAGTTCCAGGGGATCTGACACCCCCTTCTGACTCTGCGCCATTGCATGACACTGGGTGCATAAACCTACATGCAGACAGTACATTCATACACATACAAAATAAAAAAGTTAAAAAAAATGGTAAATATAAGATTATAAAAATTTCAATATTTACAAATTACATATTTATATATTCATGGGAAAAATACGATTCCAAAATTGAGCATCATTTAGACATTTTGTAAAAATTCAAACATATTTAAAAGAACATAAGTAATATAGATATATAATTTATAGATTTAATAATTGTCAAATATTAATAGCAATGTATATACAAATAAGAAATTACATATTGACTACAATTTGTAGGAGACATGATTAAAAAGACCAAAGTTTGGAACATTTTATAAGAGAAATAATTTGGTTTCTTAACTAAATAACACACACACACACACACACACACATACACACACACAAACACACACACACACACATCACACAGAGAAAACAAAACATGAGAAATGCAAAACCAAGTTACATAGTAAACGGTTATATAGAGATTTATCAAACAACAGTGGAAAGATATTTAACTTTAATTAAATTTAAAAATTGTTCAAGAATTAAGGAACTTCTTTGAAGACGAAATCTTTTTTTTTTTTTTTTTTTTTTTTTTTCAATGTGGGGANTATGTGTATCAATGTACTGTCTGCATGCAGGTTTGTGCACCCGTGTCGTGCAATGCCGCGGAGGTCAGAAGAGGGTCTCGGATTCCCCTGGAACTGGAGTTCTCCTGGAATTGGAGTTTCAGACGGCTCTCGGCCGCCATGTGGGTGCTGGGGATCGAACCCAGGTCCTCTGTAAGAGCGGTCGGCGCTCTTAACCGCTAGGCCATCTCTCCAGCCCTCCATCCGCGATATTTACCTTTATTTTTTATAATGCTTTTGTTGATGTTTTCTGTATTTCAAATATCATTACTCAGTTCCAGTTTAGACGTATTCCCCTTTCCCTTCCCCCCACCCCACCTCAGATCATGTATTATGCCTTAAATGTCCTGCTTCTTTCACTCAGTCTTTTTTTTTTTTCTTATGTTTAGAAATTCACATTTTCCTCCTTTAATTTTATATTACTCTAAAATATGAATACATACTTTCCACTCATATACAGAAATTACAGAGTCTGAAAGTAAGTGCTCGATTGATTCTAGAGCCCCTTAAGAGATTTACATTATAGCAACATAGTTGCTTTCAGATAAACAGAAATACAAAAATAGTGTTGCTCACCTTGCCTTTAATCTGGGGATTTGTTGTTAGCATCCACAAATGAGGGACACCATTAGCCTCTTGTTTTGTTGGAACTATGTTACTTCACTTAGCATAATGGCTTCCAGTTCCATCCAATTACCTGCAAAGTTCAGGATGTCATCCTTCTTTACAGCTGAGTAGTACTCCATTGTGTAGATGTACCACATTTTGTCATCCACAGTTGAGGGGCATTTGGGTTGGTTCCAACTCTTTGCTATTGTGAAGAGAGCTGCAATAAACATGGATGTATATTTATCTTTGCAGTAAGAAGAGCCTTGTGGGTATATACCCAGGAGTGGTATGACTGGGTCAGGTGGTAGGCTCATTTTGAGTCTTTTAAGGGTTCTCCATACTGTTTTCCATAATGGTTGTACAAGTTTAGATTCCCACCAGCAGTGGATAAGTGTTCCCCTTTCCCCACAACCTCTCTAGTATTTGGTATCTTTTGTTTTCTTGATCTTGGCTAGTCTTATTGGAGTGAGATGATACTTTAGTGTGGTTTTAATTTGTAATTCCTTAATTATTAATGATGTTAAACACTTTTTTTAATTAATTTTATTTATTTCTATATGTGTATGAATGTACTGTATGCATGCAGGTCTGTGCACCCGTGTCATGCAATGCCGCAGAGGTCAGAAGAGGGTGTCGGATTCCCCTGGAACTGGAGTTCTCCTGGAATTGGAGTTTCAGACGGCTCTCGGCCGCCTTGTGGGTGCTGGGGATCGAACCTGGGTCCTCTGCAAGAGTGGTTGGCGCTCTTAACAGCTAGGCCATCTCTCCAGCCCATGAACACTTTTTAAGATGCTTCTCAGCCATATTTACTTCCATACTGGTGAAGTCTCTGTTCAGCTCTTTACTCCATCTTTTGAGTAGGTCAATTTTTTTCTTCTTTGTTTTTTTGAGTAGTCCATATATTCTTGAATTATTGCTCTGTCAGATGAATCACTGGTAAAGATTTCCTTCCCCTTTGTGGGTTTTCTCTTCAATTTCTTGATTTTTTGTTTTCTGTACAGAAGCCTTTGAGTTTGATGAGGCCCTATTTGTTGACTGTTGACCTTATTTCCTGAGCAGCTGCTGTTTGATTTAGAATGTCTTTGCCTACACCTATGTCTTGTAGGTTGCTGCCAATTTTTTCTTCTATCACCTTCAGGGTTTCAGGTTTCACATTGAGATCTTTGATCCATTTGGAGTTGAATTTTGTACAGGGTGAGAGGTATGGGTTTAATTTCATTCTTTTTTAATTTATTATTTTTGTATGTGTATGAGTGTACTGTCTGCATGTAGGTCTGTGTACCTGTGTCGTGGAATGCCACAGAATTCAGAAGAGGGTCTCAGATTCCCCTGGAACTGGGGTTCTCCTGGTATTGGAATTACAGACGGTTCTTAGCCACCATGTGCATGCTAGGGATCGAACACAGGTCCTCTGCAAGAGCAGTCGGTGCTCTTAACTGCTAGGATATCTCTCCAGCCCCTAATTTCATTCTTTTACAAATGATGATCCAGTTTTGGCAGCACCATTTGCTGAAGATGCTATCTTTCCTCTTTTGAGGTTTATTTGACTCTTTGTCAAATATGAAGTGGCTTAAATTGTATGAGCTCAAATTTGGATCATCAATTTTGTGCCATTGGTCAAAGGGTCTGTTTTTGTGCCAGCACCCTGTTCTCTTTATGACTATGACCCTGTAATATATCTTGAAGTCTGGTTGAGCAATCAATCCCCCCCCCCCGTATTGCATTTTTCACTCAGGGTTGCTTTAGCTACTCGGGGTCTGTGCTGGATAGCTTTAGTGTCAACTTGACACACCTGGGTTGAGGGAGCCTCAATTGGGGAATTGGCTCCATTGGACTGGCCTGTGGCCACGTCTGTGGAGTATTGCCTTGATTGTTGGGCAATCTGGGAGGGCCCAGCCCACTATGGGTGGTGCAACCCTGGACAGGTTGTTGTGTACCATATAAGAGGGCAGGCTGGGCATGGGCCAGGAGAGCAAGCCAGTAAGCAGCGCTCCTCCATGGCCTGTGGTTCCTGCCTCTAGGTTCCTTCCCTAAGTTCCTGCACTGGGCTCCCTAAGTGATGAACTGTGACCCAGGAGACATAAGCTGAACAAATCCTTTCCTCCCCAAGTTGGTGTTGGTCAGAGTGTTTTGTCACAGCACTTGAAGACACATGATAGAGGAACGATAGCATCTTAAGCAACCAATCACCCCTGTATTGCACTTTTCTCTCAGGGTTGCTTTAGCTCTTCAGGGTCTTTTGTTTTTCCTTATGAATTCAAGAATTTTTTTCAAAGTCTGTGAAAAAGCTCATGGGGATATTGATTGGGATTGAATTGAATCTATATATCAATTTGGGTAAAATAGACATTTTTACTATATTAATTTTTCCAGTCCATGATCATGGAAGGTCTTTCCATCTTTTGATGACATTTTCAATCTCCATCTTCAAGAGTTTAAATTTTTTGTTGTAGACATCTTTGGTATCTTGGGCTAGGTTTGTTCCCAGGTATTTTATTATTTTTGAGGCTATTGTGCGTGGATAGGTCTTTTTATATTTCTTCTTGACTTGTTTACTGTTGGTGTAAAGAAAGTCTACATCAATTGAGATGATCATGTGGTTTTTGTCTTTCTGTGTTTTATGATATTTATTGATTTACATGTATTGAACCATCCCTGCATCTCTGGTATGAATCCAACTTTATCATAAGGGATGATCTTTTGAATGTGCGTCTGTATGCCATTTGCAGTTATTTTGTTCATAATTTTTGCATCTATGTTCATTAATGAGATGGATTGAGAGCTTTCTTTTTTGCTTGTAACTTTGCTTGGTATGGGTATTAGTGTGATGCTGGCTTCATAGAAAGAACTTGGGAGAATTCCTTCTGCTTGTATCCTTCTGAACAGATTGAGTAGTAATGATTGTAGGACCTCTTTAAATGTTTTATAGAATTCTGCTGTGAATCCATCTGGGCCCTGGCTTTTTTTAATTGGGAGATTTTTTATCACATCCTCAATTTCCTCAAATATTATGGGTCTATTTAAGTTGTCTTGATTAAGCTTTGTTGGTTTCCAGGATTTCAGATATTAATCCATTTCTCTTAGGTTTTCAAATTTAGTGGAGTATAGGTTTTTGAAGTATTCCCTTATGATTGTCTGGATCTTTACTTTGTTGTGAAGTTTCCCTTTTCATCATGAAGACTACTGATTTAGAGTTGTTGTTTCTTTCTTTCTCTCTCTCTTTCTTTCTTTCTTTCTTTCTCTTTCTTTCTTTCTTTCTTTCTTTCTTTCTTTCTTTCTTTCTTTCTTTCTTTCTTTTTGTGTTAATTGGGCTAGAGGTCTATTTTGTTTATATTTTCAAAGAACCAGCTTTTGTATTCCTTGATTCTATGTATTGTTTTCTTTGTTTCTATTTCATTAATTTCTGCTCTGGTTTTTATTATTTCTTTCTGTCTTTTGAGTTTAGGGTACATTTGTTGTCTCTCAAGTGATTTTAGCTACAGTGTTAGATTTTTATTTGTTCCCTTTCTGTTTTTTTTTTTTTTTTATGTGGACACTTAGGGCTATAAATTTCCCTCTTCATGGTGCTTTTAGGGGCTGGAGAAGATGGCTTAGTGTTAAGAGCACTGACTGCTCTTGAAGAGTACCTGAGTTAAATTCCCAGCACCCTCAAGGAGGTTATGAACTACCTTAGGCTTCTGGATATGGTGGTTCCTGCATTTAATACCAGCACTCAAGGAGGGAGAGGCAGGCAGATCTCTGTGAGTTCCAAAGGCCATCCTGGTCTACAGAGGGGATCCAGGCCCTGTCTCAAAAAAACCAAAACCAAAACAAACGAAACAAAACAAAACAAAAAACACTGGCTTTTAAAGTAGCCACAAGTTTTGTTGTGTTTTATTGTCCTTTTTTCATTCCAGTTTCCCATGATACTTTATTTCCACAGTTCTTCCCTGACCCATTTTATTCAGAATTGTGTTGTTTTAGTCCTCCATGTGTTCTTCTAGCTAGTAGGGCTCTTTCTGGCATTCATATTGGAGCTTTATTGCACTGTGGGCTGACAGAATGCTGGAATAATTTCAAATCTTTTGTATATTGGTTGAGATTGTGTGTGGTGTTGTGTGGTGTTGTGTGGTGTGCCCCAGTATGTGGTGGATTTGGGGGAATGTTCTATGAGGTGCTGAGTAGAAAGTAGAATTTATCTGGTATTTTGATTGGAATATTCTTTTTTTTAATATTTTTATGGATGTTTTATGTATTTCATACATCAGTTTTTCATTCTGTTCAGGCATATTCCCCATCCTTTTCTCTGACCCCACCCCCATCCCATCCCAGAATGTATGCATTCTTCCATAACTGGCCTGCATCTTTCACAGTCCTGTTTTTTATGCTTAGGAATTCAACTTTTCCCTCCATTAATTTTCATATTATTCTAAAATATGGATACTTACTCTCCACCCATAAACAGTAATTACAGTGACTCAACTTTCTTGACAGTTAAAATCATCAGTTTAATATCATAATTTTGTTATTTTTTATTGTAGTTATTTTATTAATTATTTTTAGTGAGGCTTTGGTGTATTTCCATACCAGTTTCCAATGCAGTTCAGCGTAGATCCCCGTCCCTCCCCCCATGGGACCAACACCTAACCAGCCCAGATAAGGCATTCCTGCCATACTTTTCGCATCTTTCTGGTGTTATTTTTGTTTTTTTTTGTTTTGTTTGGTTTTCATGTTTTTAATTAACATAAGTGTAATTTGTGAGATTACAAGCATCCTTCATGTCAAACAAATTTGCGAGCATTTGTGCCCAAAGCCACACAGCCAGTGGGTCCCACCATCCAGCGGGGGGGGGCTTGTATGTTAAAATCAAGTTAATCAAATGAGTGTCAAGTCTAATATTGTTGTAGTTTCATCAACCATTCACCCCAAATCGCAGCAAGCCCTTACATTCTACGGCGCCTCCTCTTCCACAGATTGTGTCCCGAGGCTTAGAAAAGGGGCACAGGTGGATGAGAAGCAAAACAGTCTACTTTCTCTGGAGCTGTTGTCTTGGTCTCTAGTCAATTCTGGCTGTTTTCTTTCATGGGCTGCCAGCTTGTCCAGGCATAACCTTTCAATCCTACTAATGAAGCACATGCAATTAGATATATAGGTATTTAAACAGTATGATATATAGCCTTTCAGTCCTACTAATGAAGCACTCGTTCTATAGATGTCTGTGAGGTCCATTTGGTGTATCCTATTGTTCAGTTCTGTTGTCTGTTTATTTTTTGTCCACTTGATTTGTCCTAGGGGCTCAGTGAGGTGTTGAAATCTCCCACTATTAGTGCACTAGGATTAATCTGTGTCTTGAGGTTCTGCAGAGTAGCATTTATAAAGTTAGGTGCACCAGAGTTTGGTGCATAGACATTTAGGATTGTGAAGTCTTCATAGGTAATTGGTCCTTTGACAAGGATGCAATGGCCTTCTTTGTCTCTTCTGATTAGTTTTAATTTGAGATCTATTTTGACTGATATTAAAATAGCTACTCTGGCTTGTTTCTTGGTACCATTTGCTTTGAATATTTTTTCCATCCTTTAAGGTGGTGTCTTTCTTTGTGGGTAAAATGGGTTTCTTATAGACAGCATATAGAAGGATTTTGTTTCCTAATCCATTGTCCCAGTCTATGTCTTTTGATTGGGGAGTTTAGACCATTAGTATTTAAGGTGATTATTGAGAGATGTGTGCTGTTTCCTTTCACTTTATTTTTGTTTTCATTCTTGGTCTAAGTTTGTATTTACTCGATTATGCTTTTGTTACTTTGTCTTTTTAATTGCTTAGGAATAGTTGCTCCTTTCCTCTGTTCTTTGGATTGGTTTGAGGATTTTTCTGAAGTGTTGGTTTCTTAGACATGTATTCTTTCATCTTGTTCATGTCATGAAAGATTTTCCTTTCTCCTTCAACTAGGAGACTTTTTTGCTGGGTTTAGTAGTCTGGGTTGGCATCTAAAGTTGCTTAGCACAGGGAATACTTTTGTCCGCATTCTTCTAGCTTTCATAGTTTGGACTGAGAAGTCAGCTGTGATTCTGATAAAGGTTTCCCTTTATATGTAACTCGTTGCTTTTCTCTTGTGGCTTTCAGTATTTTGTCTTTGTTTTGAGCATCTAGTGTTTTAACAATTATATGGCATGGGGAGTTTCTTTTCTGGACCTGTCTACTTGGCGTTCTATGTGCTTCTTGTATTTGTATCCAATTATCTTTTTCAATCTGAGGAAATTTTCTTCTATTATCCTGTTGAAGATCTGGTCAATAGTGTTGTCTTGGAACTGTTCTCCTTCCTCTAGCCCTATGATGTGGTTTTTTTTTTTTTTCTTTTTTTAATTTTTTTTAAATTTTATTTATTTTTGTATGTGTATGAGTGTACTATCTGCATGTAGGTTTGTACACCCATGTCGTGCAATGCCACAGAGGTCAGAAGAGGGT
>VZQC01012420.1:253615-287862 GCA_009823505.1 Rhizomys pruinosus | reverse complement strand
CAACTCTTGTGGTTTTTTTTTTTTTTTTTTTTTTTCACAATCTGTGCTGGATAGCTTTAGTGTCAACTTGACACACCTGGGTTGAGGAAGCCTAAACTGGGGAATTGGTTCCATTGGCTTGGCCTGTAGCCATGTCTGTGGAGTATTATCTTGATTGTCAGGCAATGTGGGAGGGCCCAGCCCACAATGAGTAGTGCCACCCTGGGCAGGTTGTTGTGTACCATATAAGAAGGCAGGCTGGGCATGAGCCAGGGGAGCAAGCCAGTGAACAACATTCCTCCATGGCTTGTGCTTCAGTTCATGCCTCCAGGTTCCTGCCCTGGGTTCCTGCCTCAGGCTCCCTAAGTGATGAACTGTGATCCAGGAGATGTAAGCTGAATAAACCCTTTCCTCCCCAAGTTGGTGTTGGTCAGAGTGTTTTGTCACAGCAATGGAAGACAAACTAGAACACAATCTTTACTTGAGCTTTCTAGTTGCTCTGTATTATCTTGCAGGTCTCATATTCTTTTTTCTGCTTCTTCCATTCTACTTCTGAGGCTTATTCTCATCCTTTCCTGGTGATTGGATGAATGTTCAATTTCTTTTTTTATTTCATCCTTTGATTTCTTTAGATTTTCCTCTTTCCTCTGGAGTCTATCAATCTCATGTTCTAGCTCCTTGGTTCATTGGTCATTTTCTTTTTTCATTTAGGCCTAGGATCTTTTCAGCATTTCTGCTTCCTTCCAGAGTTTGCCATTTTCTCCTTTATGTCTTTCCAATGTTTGTCATTATCTCCCTCTAGGTACTTCTTGAGTTTTTCATTATCTCCCTTTAGTTCTCTAATTTCTTTGAATATTTCTACAGTTGTTCTTCTAAGGTCAGTGTCTTGGTTTCCCTCCTCAGAGATCTCATTGTAGGGTTCTTCTGTAGGGTTGGTAGAGTTTGGTGTGTATTTATTACGAGCTTTTCCCATGTTGTTTTTCTTTGTGTCTTTGGCATATGGATTTGTTTGTTTATTTGTTTCTTAGGAATCTGGCACCTCAAAGTTGGCTGCACAGAGTATAATCACTAACGCTGCACCTGCTAGGTCCTCTGCACCACAGTTCCACCAAGTTGGGGGGGCGGTGAGGAGGGGAATTGTGTTGCTACTTTGGCCTGCATGCAGGTAGGTCCCCAAGTGTCAAGGCGGTTTTTCCTTGACTTGCCAGCACATCACTGAGTCTGTGTACCTGTCTGGAGTACAAGCTGAGAGTTCCAGGGGTGGGTGTTGAGCCCAACAATGTTCAAGGCAGTTCCATGCATTCACTTCCCAGCACATCACTGAGTCCCAGTGCATGTGTTTGCTATTGAAAAAAATGTAAAATAACACATATTTGATAAAAAACACAAATATTAAAGTCAATTCCTTAAGAAATAATAAATTAGACTGACTAACATTTTGTTGTATTCATTACAAAATAAAACTCCTGATTAACAATGGAATAAATTATATTTCTGTGATTTAAATGTTGATAAGAGCAAGATGTAGAAAATATCTAGGAAATTTAGGGCAAAGACCTCTGTTAGGTTCATTTTGAGGGGAGACTTGGTGCAGAGGGAGAAAGAGTAAGGACTCTGATGAGAAGGAATTTGGGTTTACTTCAGGCATGGCGGCTGGCCTGCCTATGTCTGGGTTAGGATGACCAGCATCAGAATGTTCCCCAAATCGCAGTTTTATACCCAGACACAAAAGGAAGTGAGTTTTCAAGGAAGTAGGGGCAAGGAGATTGGGGAATGGGCATAGGTGGTTCTGTGACTGGTATCACTAGAAGCATCTTGAGGGAAGCTGGGACCTGTAACTGGTATAGTAGGAGTATCTTGAGTGAGATTGAGGCCTGGTTCCGGTCTCTGGTGAGGTATGATTGCATGATGTTTTGGCAACATTTCTTGGGTTGCAGGAATGCAGTCCAGGATAATTGTTTCTTGGGTCTTCTTCCTCAGTTGGTGTGTTGGATAGCTTTAATGTCAACTTGACACACCTGGGTTGAGGGAGTCTCAGTTGGGGAATTGGCTCCATTGGACTGATCTGCAGCCACATCTGTGGAGTATTGTCTTGATTGTTGAGCAATGTGGGAGGGCCCAGCCCACTATGGGTGGTGCCATCCTGGGCAGGTTGTTGTGTACTGTATAAGAGGGCAGGCTGGGCATGAGCCATGGGAGCAAGCCAGAAAGCAGCACTCCTCCATGGCCTGTGCTTCAGCTCCTGCCTCTGAGTTCCTGTCTTGGGCTCCCTGAGTGATGATCTGTGACCCAGGAGATGTGAGCTGAATAATAAACCTTTTCTTCTCCAAGTTGGTCACAGGTCAGAGTGTTTTGTCACATCAGTTGAATAGAAACTAGAACAGAAATTGGTACCATGTGTGGGGTATTGCTGTGGCAGACCTGACCTTGGTGTTTTGGGGAAGGATTGTGGAAGCGTTTGGAACTTTGGGCTAGAAAAATCATTGAATGCCTAAAGATCGTTGCTGTGGAACTTGGAACAGTTTTGCTAAAAGAGTTGTAAATGATGGAGGTCTGGCATTTGAAGTTTCTAGTTTCATAGGGAAGCAGCGATCATCAGGACCATTTAATCTATGGACTCTGGTCAGCTAGAGCTGAAGAATCAGCTGTGAGTAACAAGAGACCAGAACCTGAAGTGATCCCTTTGCTTTACTGGGACAATTGATGCTGGTTAGCTGGGGCTGAAAAATCAGCTGTAAGTAACAAGAGACCAGCATCACTGTGCTGGAATCTGGGAAGAGTTTCTTCAGAGTCAGCACACAGAAGCTATGTTCCAGAAGGGGCCTGAGCCACCATGTCAAGCCAGAAGCAGGACTTGGTAACGTGTAAGAGTCTCCTATATGGTTCTGGTGTTGAAAGCATGAAGGGGTCACAGAGAGCAGCTGAGGCCTGGCACTATGAGAGGCCAGGAAAGGCCACTGGTCAGAGTGTGGCCTTGGTTGCAGTGAAGACCCCAGGATTACAGGGGTCAGGAAGAGAAGCTGAGGTTTTTGCATCAGGAGAGATCAGAAGCAACCTCAGTTTCAGTGTGACCCCAGCTTTTTGGAGATGCTGGAACTGTGGGATGACCACCAAGAGCAGCAGCAGATGTGGAATGGAGTTGGCCTGGGCCTGTGAGGTGAGCCGTGTGTGCCACGGATGGCAGAGTCAGAGAAGGTAAGCTGCCAAAACCCTTTGGAGCCCAGAAGTTCATGAGTGAATCCCAGGTGTCCAGCCTTGATCTACTTTGCAGGAATTACATTTTGTTTAGGTGTGCCCGATTCTTCCCTTTGAAATAAGACAGTACTTGTTTTGGTTTTTTACAGCAGCCCACAGTTAAGGGACTTTTAACAGACTGTGAACTTTTAAGTATTTGGATGTGTTCAGGACTGTGGGGCTTTTAAGGTTGTACCGTCTTAGGTTGTGATTAATGTTAACGTCATACTTTGGGGATAAGAACTGGAAAGGTGGTGGTTTAATAGTGATGTGTTTTGTGTGTCAAGATGTCAAGGGGTCAATTGTGCTGGATAGCTTTAGTGTCAACTTGACACACCTGGGTTGAGGGAGCCTCAATTGGGGAATTGGCTCCATTGGACTGGCCTGTGGTCTGTGGAGTATTGTCTTGATTGTTGAGAAATGTGGGAGGGCCCAGCCCTATGGGTGGTGCCACCCTGGGCAGGTTGCTGTGTACCATATAAGAGGGCAGGCTGGGCATGGGCCAGGGGAGCAAGCCAGTGAACAGCATTCCTCCAGGGCCTGTGCTTCAGCTCCTGCCTGTAGGTTCCTGCCCTGAGTTCCTGCCTTGGGCTCCGTGAGTAATGAACTGTGACCCAGGAGATGTGAGCTGAATAAACCTTTTCTTCTCCAAGTTGGTGTCAAGTCAGAGTGTTTTGTCAGAGCAATTGAAGAGAAACTAGAACAGTTGACCTCCTGAAGTCTCTGACTTAGGTGGGCTTATGACCTTGCATTCCACCCTTTCATGTCATAGGGATAGGGGGAAACATTTTTCTTTTTTAAAGATTTTTTTTAATTTTAATTTTTAATGTGTATGAATGTACTGTCTGTATGTAGGTTTGTGCACCCGTGTTCTGCAAAGATGTGGAGGTCAGAAGAGGGTGTTGGATTCCCCTGGAACAGGAGTTAAAGATGGTTCTCAGCAGCCATGTGGGTGCTGGGGATTGAATCCGTGTCCTCTGCAAGAGCAGTTAGCACTCTCCTCAACCACTAGGCCATTTCTCCAGCCCCAAGGGATAGGGGGAAACATTTTTCATTCTAGCTGCTTTGAGCTGATGGGGGATGACAAAGAGGGGGCTAATGACACAAGAGAGTGAGATGTTTTACAGCTGGGTGTAACCCTTGTCAGAGGAATGAGTCCAAATTTTTCTGAAGGAAGAAAAAACAAAATTGTTTGTTCATTAAAACTGGTTCAGGCCAGTTGTGGGATAGGGTCTTGAAAGCACCAGATAAGGCAGCAAGCTATTACTAGGATGAGGGATGAAGCCTAAGGTTACTTAGGAATCCAATTAGGGGACACAGCCATGGGGGTTATGCTGTCCAGGATTCCCATTCTGAGGCCTGGGGGAAGACACAGTTTTGGCATCCCCAGCCTTTGGCATAGACCAGGCTGCTAAGAAACTCAAGAAACTAGCCACTTTTGATTTTTCTAAGATCTGAGGTTTTATACCTGAAGTACAATGTCTCAGGTCTTACTGATTATTTATCTCTGGTTATAGTTTCCTTTTGGATGTATAAGGCCACACAGTTAGCCCAGACTAACCAAGGTTTTTAGTTTTCTGAAGGTCAGTTGAGGATCTGGTCCTCAGGGGTCAGTTGGTATTTGGGGGGAAGAGGGAGCCCCTGGCTCCTTTTAGCTTTTAATTTACCAGTTCCATCCACAAGAGGACAAAGTCAGGTCTTGCTAGACCAGGCTTCCCTTTTTGAAGACTGAGCAGACTTTCCTCTTTATAGACTGGACACTGGGCTGAAATCCCATTAATGTATCTCCAAGACCTCCCTGTACAGGAAGACTGGTGACTCACATTTGCAGTACATTTCAAGAGATGCCCCCATACATAGTTCCCTGGGACTTATTTGACCTCTGAGGGCAAGGAACAAATTTATCCCTTAAGTCCCTCGGCCGAATTATTATGGGCATTAACAAAGGTTAATTAAGCATACAGAAAGTTAAGATACACCAGCCTGTTACTTTTAATTACTGTATAATATTTTAGATAAGGCTTGAACAAAAGCTCAAGCAGCCTTGTATAACACTGACTGGAAAAGAAATTTAACACCATAGATTAAGCAGGCATAGCCCATGGGAGAGAACAATTTCAGGCCCATCTTAAATATAAACACTTTACTACAAACAGGAACAACCTCTTTCTTTCCCAGACCACCATATCCTGATTTATAGTTCTTCCAGAAATGTAAGAGTTGTACCACATACATAAAGGCAGGAAATAAATTGATAGGGATTACCAAAACCCATCCAAACTGTCTCCATCTGGACTGCATGCAGATGGATCAGGGAGGTAGAACCTAGCTTCTTTTAAGCCAAATTATATTGTTAGGTCAGAAGAAATATTAAAAGTAACACTTGCATGATATAAAGAAACATAAAGTACATCTTTCAGTAGCCAGAGATAACCCACTACTTTTCTATGCCCATTTAATTAATAGCCTGTAACAGGGAGTCTAGTATAAGCCAGGAGTGGACTGAAAAACTAACAACAATTCTGTGTAACTTATCCTTTTACTAAACTTGGAGTGCTATGTGATGTGTAGATGATGCTTGGGCAAAAACTGAACAGTTAAATAAACCTTGACTTGATATATATTTTGATTCTCAAACTACTTGACTGAACCTTAGAAAATTAAACTTAAACAGATTGATCCTTAGTTGTGAAGAAATACTAAGAAGCACTCTCACAAAATAAATTCTGCGGTTAGACGCAATGTCATGACAAACTAGGTTTTTTTTTTTATTGTTTGTTTTTCTACAACTCTTTTTTAATTTTATTTATTTTTGTATGTGTGTGAATGTACTATCTTCATGAAGGTTGGTGAACCCATGTCATGCAATGCCGTGGAGGTCAGAAGAGGGCGTTGGATTCCCCTGGAACTGGAGTCAAAGATGGTTCTCAGCCACCATGTGGGTGCTGGAGATTGAACCCAGGTCTTCTGCAAGAGCAGTCGGCACTCTTAACCGCTAGGCCAGCTCTCCAACCCCAACAAACTAGTTTTTTTTTTTTTTTTTTTTTCTGTATGTGTATGGATGTACTGTCTGCATGCAGGTTTGTGCACCCGTGTCGTGCAATGCCGCGGAGGTCAGATGTCTCGGATTCCCCTGGAGCTGGAGTTCTCCTGGAACTGGAGTTTCAGACGGTTCTCGGCCGCCATGTGGGTGCTGGGGATCGAACCCGGGTCCTCTGTAAGAGCGGTCGGCGCTCTTAACCGCTAGGCCATCTCTCCAGCCCAACAAACTAGTTTTAAAACCAAAACTTTAGAGCATTTTCAGAAATGTAATAAATCTTCCTATGTTTCGAACTTAATAAGAGATGGAAAATGAGATGGGCCAGATAAACTCCATTTTGTTCAGAAATCATTATTTCTCACGTTAATCTAAACCTTGGCTGTGCCTGGATTGAAGCCATGCTAGGATTAAAGGCTTGGCCCACCACAACAACCTGGGGAACTCCCCGGAGTGGACGGACCAGCAGGACAGCAGTTCAGGTCCAAGGATTTATGTTTGCTTCCTATGAGGAGGAAGGGTTTGTATGTGTAGGGGGTAGATAGGAAATCACTTCAAGAACACAATAAAGCCCAATAGCTGTCCCAGGCTGTCCTCTCCCTCCTATGGAGGCAAGGCCATTCTGGTATGCAGCACCTTGACTAACCCAAGTTTAAGAGACCAAATGTATCTCCAACCAAATACACATGCCTTTGCCTCCCCAGGGTTTGGAGACAGTTTGGACACCAAAGAAAATAACAAGACTTCAGATTAAAAAAAAGTAATGCTTAAGAACACTTATCGAAATACATAATTTTGCATTAAAATAGACCAATCATGTTATGGTTGTAGAGTCTATTGCCTAGGCATTTAGTTGAGTGTGAATGCATGAACAAGTAGCACTTTTGTAGAATAATAGATACGTAAAGATATTTTTAGGGTATCTGAGTTATAACATTAAAATATTTATATTTGTGATAAAGCGTGCCAGAATAAAAACTAGTAATTCTTGGGGCTGGAGAGATGGCCTAGTGGTTAAGAGCACCAACTGCTCTTGCAGAGGACCCGGGTTCGATGCCCAGCAACCGCATGGAGGCTGAGAACTGTCTTTAACTCCAGTTCCAGGGGAATCCGAGACCCTCTTCTGACCTCTGCGGCATTGCATGACAGGGGTGCACAGACCTGCATGCAGACCGTACATTCGTACACATACTAAAATAAATAAAATTAAAAAAAATAAAATAAAGTTTTTTAAAAAAACTAGTAATTCTTGTATACAAAATGAAAAAGGAAAACTTGGTGGCCACAGCTTAAATTTTGTTTAAGATGAGACAAAGATGGTATAGAGATCTCTATGTGGTTTCTCTGCATGGAAATACATTAGATGTTAATGCATGGAACCATATAAAGACATGACAGTATGCTAGATGCTAACACATGGAACCATATAAAGACATGACATTACAGTGAGTTTTAATCAATATAAGAAAATTATGGTCATACATAGACAGTAGCCAGAGAGGAAAACCAGAGAGGAGAGCCTTAGAGTTGAGGTTTGGGTTCAAGAGAGGGATTGGGGATTGACAGGCTGGAATAAGACACATGTAGAGCTGACGGTCCTTGGGAGACAGAAAACCTGGAAACAAGTTTGCAGTGAATGAAAAAATACAACATTTCTTTAAAGGTGAGTACTCTGCTGAGTGTGATGAAACTAAGAGAGAGGAATAAAATTTTATAGGATAGAGAAAAAACCAACAACCACAACAATCAAGTGGAGGGACTGGGTATGGAAACCCCAAATAGCAAAGCAAAGGATTGAATTGTCTCAAGCCAAATGAGCCCATGTCATTCACCACCTGTCGTAACTGTGAAAGTGAAGCAATGTCCTAGATACAAGCTGTTTCTGGAAAGGGAACTTTTGAAGAAACCATTTGCTAGCTCCATGTTAGTAACCTCAGCATCCAGAGCAACAAGAGTCTCAATGAGGACAGCAGTATCCACAGTTATGTGCAGGCAGCCAGCCATGTGAGAGGAAATTTACAAAAAAAAAAAAAAAAGAAACAAACAACAATAACAACAAAACAGGACAGCAGGTTAACCAAAGAAAACATTTATGGAAAAATATTACTTTGTAAGCCGGCTACAAAATATAAGTTAGAAAAGAATTCAAATCGTGATATCCTTCAGGGCCAGATCATGCTGCTCTAAGAAGCAACTGCCTATCAAAAGAATTCCAGTTTAACATGGATAGCAGGTTATGGATTCCATATTGAACTGTGAAACAATGCAGTCTTTTGCAAATCTTGAATTCCCATCACAATGAAATAATATGTAACTCTAGTGATGAAGATATCCAAAGCTTCCTTGGAAGACAAACAGAAATCTAGCTTGAAATGAGTGAGTTGGAAGCTTCCTCACTGGTGGGAACAGGTATTATCAGTTGTTGTTTGTTTGTTTTGTTTTGTAAATTTCCTCTGTGCTCTAAATGTATCCCTGCTTAAATCTTTCCATGCTAGCCACTTTCTACTCTGTTCTAGTAGTAAAGCTTCCCTTCAGTGGCCCTTCTCTAGTTTCCTGGACTCTATAGTCTTCCAAGTTAAACACACACATTTAAAAATTCTGGATGATGCAGATCAGGGGAGAGGAGAGAAAGATAATTAAGATGCTTTGTGTGGAATAGAGAAAAAAGTAAATAAAATATTTTTAAAATTGTTTGGAATGGACCTACACCAAAGGGAATTTAGGGGATTCAAATTAGATTCAATAGGCTTTAAAATAAATTTTTAAAAAATGGAGGATGCAAAGTTTGGGGTAGTAGAGTAAGGCAGGGTATGAGGAAGGAGGTCAAAATATGATCAAAATATAGTACATGAAATCTTCAAAGAATCAATAAAATATTTAAAACTAATTCCTTAAGTATAATGAATAAACATTAATTCATTAAATGTAATTTTCTTATTACTTCCATTTACCTGCCAGTATCTTCATTTTTTTCTTTATAGATAGATAAAATTGGTTTGTGTTTTTCTTAAACATTTTCTTTATCCATTCATCAGCTGATGAGAATTTAGGCTGATTGATTTTCTGGGTATTGTATATAGACAAGAGATAAAGGTGAGTTAACAACAAGTATCTGTACTGTAGGATATAGAGGTTTTAAAGAACATGGTCAGAAGTTGCATAGCAGGGAAATGCGGTATCCCATTGTGAGAGTTTGGATATATTCTGCACTGATTTTCACAGTAACTTTACCAGTCTATACTCACACCAACAGGGAATAAGTTCCTCCTTTCTCCAGAATTTTTCCAACATCTGCTCAGTTGATTGCCATTATGTTTTTGATTTGGTCCTGAATTCTCTTTTAAGTACTTTATTTATAATTTTTGCATATATGTTCATCAACAAGATTCTTCTATAATTTTACTCTGTGTGTGTATGTGTGTGTGTATGTGTTTGTCTGTATCTGATTTAACTACCTACGTAATGATTACTTCAGAAAAATATGTGAAAATGTTCTTTTTATTTCATAGAGTAATTCAACAAATATTAGTAATTAAGCCATCTTCTAATGCCCAGTAAAATTCTGCAGTGAAGGCATCCTAGACTTTCTGTAGTCCGGTATATTTTTAATTCCAACTACAATCTTGTTGCTGCTATGAACCTATTTAAATATTTTCTCTCTTTTGGTTTAACTTTGGTAGGTGGCTTATATGCAGTTAGAAATGTGTGGGTTTTTTTGTTTTTTTTTTTTTTGCGTTTTACAGTTTGGTGGAGCATATGTTTTGAAAGCATTTGCTTATGATACCGTGAATGTCATATGCCTCTGATCTAATGTCTCCTTTTCATCTGTAATCTAATTAATTCTGTTGTTTACTTTTGGTTAATTTGGTTAAAGTTTTTTCAATTTTATTTGCTTTATTTTTCTTTAAAGAACAAGTGTTGGGGTTTACTGTTTATAATTTCTAAGATGGTATCAATCATTGGTGGTGATGTGCTTCTTAGAGGCAGCAAAAGAAGGACTCCTTTGTTGATCCTTTCTGCTACGCTCTGTCTTTTGATGTGGGAGTGGAGTCCATTGGTATTCATATTTATTACTGGAAGAAATGTATTAATTCCTAACATTTTGTGGATTTTGTAATGTTCAGTTTTCTTAGCCTTCATTTTCTTAACAAGTGTCTTAGCATATTTTATTGTCTTCTATAACTTATAGGACATGTTTATCATTCTTTGATGGCTGTAGTAATCTCTACAGGATCCTTTGTAGAGCTGACTTATAGGATGTGTATCACTTTATGTGGGGTGAAGATATGGCTGAGTGGTTAAGACCACTGACTTCTCTATTGGAGGACCTGTGTTTAATTCCCAGAATCCACATGGCAGTTAACAACCATCCATAACTTCAGTTCCAGATGTCCTAAGCCCTCTCATTGGATTTAAAAGCCCCTTCACAAGATGTCCAGACCTGACACTGTTATCAGGGCCAATAACCTGTGGCTATACAGGTCACCGACCAAACAGAAGAACTTAACTATTAACACCCTGCTAAATTCACATAATATTAAATATGGAATGATTTATTTTTACATTCATTGATTGGTGTTTACATAGAGACCCACAAATGCACAACGTGAATCTGGAGAGTGTTCAGCTCTAAATGGGGCACCAGTGCTACACCATCTTTTCCAGAAGCTCAGGGATCTTTGTGAGAGAGGAACCAAAAAGATAATAAGAGCCAGACCTGATAGATGAATACAAAGAAAGATTTTGTCTGGACACTGCAGAGTACTTGGACATAGGAATTCACAGAACTTACTATCACATGCACAAGACTGGACCAAACCCAAGCCAGTCAGGGTCACAAAGAAGGGAAGGGTGACAGGAAGCCCCTGCCCAAGCTGAGGATCTATTGCTAACTGATATATGATGGAACAGGAAGAGTCAGTTTCCACTACTGTTCTGATGTCTGGTAGTTTGACCAGAATGCAAGGTTAGACCCATACTCAAGAACACTTGGAAAACATATATTAGATTTGAAAGGTCTTTAAAATTTTTTTAAAAAATAGATAAATAATGAAAGAGGACATATGGGGGTTAGGTAGGAATAGAGAGGAAGGGGCAGTTTTGAATATAATGAAAATTCACTTTATAAAATTTTGGAGTCAATAAAACTATTATAGAAAAAAAGGTAGTGAGTGTCTTCACACGTGGCCTCAGACATTCATCTCCACTCACAAAAGCTCACAGTTGCAAGTGCATATGTACAAAAGAGGTATATCAACACTAACTATGTTTGAAGCGATTAAAAATCAACACTAAAATGGCCACTGTTGGCCTCATTGTGTTCCTGGTCCATTGGAGCCTGCCCATATCACTTCAGACACAGAGTGAGTGAGAGGTCATCCTGTGGCTCTGGCAGGTTTCCAGACCATTGAAACCTCCTCCCCTCCCCATTTGATGGCAGGCCAGATCAGTGTCCCCCACTCCCCAGCAGCTGTGGAGAAATCCTGATAGAAATAGTGATAGTGTCTCTGGAACACAAGGTAAAAGTAGAGACAGTGAAGCTGACACTCCAAAGACAACCTAGAGGAACAGGCCTTCAACATAAGGAAGAAATATGTGAATCCTGCATCAGATTATGAACTAATCAAATTCATATACTAAAAACAAAATGAAAATTCAGTAACATGGGAAAGTCAAATAATAAATCCCCATGAAATTCTATCAGTCCTTTAGATGATTCTAACAATGAGTTCTCCCTGGAGGTAACTCAGAACACAGATCTTAAAGGAACAATCATAGACATACTCAAATAAATCAAAGAATATGAGGAACAAATAAAAAACTAAAGGGATAGAATGACCAACTCAGGAAGGAACTGAAAATGCTGAAAAATATTCAGACTGAAATGAAAAAGGAAACTGAAAAACAAATTAAAGAACTAGAAGGAAAGAATGGCTAATGAGGGAAGGAAATGGAAAAACTAAAGGAATCTCAGGATGAAATGAAAAAGGAAATCAAATACTCATCTAGTCAATAGGAAAGGGCAGGAGAAAGCATCAATAACAGAATGGATGAAGCAGAAAACAGAATATCAAATCTAGGGGATAACATGGACGAACTGGAGAGCTCAAGCAAAGACTATGAAAAATTAAAAAAACAAAACAAACAAACAAAAAAAGCACCACAGGTGGAATAACCAGGAAATGTGGGACATCATGAAGAGACCAAATCTCCTCATCATAGGTATACAGAAAGGAGAAGAATCCCAGTATAATGTTATAGACCATATCTTCAACAGAATCATAGAAGAAAATTTTCCCAAATTGAAAAAAGATATACCCATACAAATGCAAGAAGAACATAGAACATCAAATAAAGAAAATCAGAAAAGAAACTCCCCATGCCATATTATAATCAAGACATTAGATGCTCAAAACAGAGACAGAATACTGAAAGCCATAAGAGAAAAACAGCAAGTTAAATACAAAAGGAAAACCCATCAGAATTACAGCTGACTTTTCAATGCAAACAATGAAAGCCAGAAGACCTTGGACCAAAGTATTTCCACTACTAAATGAGTCCAGATGCCATCGTAGGTTAATGTACCCAGCTAAAATGTCAATTATAATCAAAGAAGAAAGGAAAATCTTCCATGACATAAGCACAATGAAAGAATATCTGTCTAGAAAACGAACCTTCCATAAAAAAAATTCAAAGCAATGCAGAGAACAGAGGAAATGAGCAGCTATCCCCAAGCAGAAAGAGAGAGTAATTAATGAAGCTATAACTCCAGAAATACATAGACCAAAAATTCAATCAGAAAATAACCTGAAGAGAAGTGATACATATGTCTCAATCTTAAACTTAAATACTAATGGTCTGAACTCCCCAATCAAGAGACACAGACTAGGAGAATGTATTAAAGAACTAAATCCATCTTTCTGTTATCTACGAGAAACACACCTCACCTTCAAGGACAGGTACCATCTTAATGTGAAAGAATGGAAAAAAAAATTCCAAAAAAAAATGGCAGCAAAAATCAAGCAGGAGTTCCTATTTTAATATCAGACAAAATAGATTTCAAAATAAAATAAATCAGAAGAGATGTACAGAGTCACTGCATCCTTATCAAAGATTCGATTAGTCATGAAGATCTCACAATATATTAACCAAACTCTAGTGCACTGATCTTCATAAACCCAATCCTACAAGACATCAAGGCACACATCAATCCTAATAGTGGGAGACTTTAATACCCCACTCAGCGCATTGGACTGGGCAACTGGACAAAGAATAAACAGAGAGACACCTGAACTGAACAATAAGATACACCAAATGGACCTAACAGATATCTACTGAATATTCCACTCAAACCACAAAGAATATACTTTCTACTAGGCACCCCATAGAACTTTCACCAAAATTGACCATATACTGGGATACAGAGCAAGCCTCAGTAAATAGAAAAAAAATAATAATTTCATGCATCCTATCAGACCACAGTGCAATAAAGCTTAATACCAACATCAGAAAGAACCCTACTAGCTACAAGAACACATGGAGGCTAAACACCACACTACTATATAAGGAACGGGTCAAAGAAGAAATAAAGAAATAAAAGCATTCCTGGCACTAAATGAAAGGCATGATATAACACACCAAAACCTATGGGACACCTTAAAAGCAGTCCTGAGAAGAAAATTCATCGCCCTAGGTCCCTAGAAAACAGAAAGAGCACAAATAAATGACTTCACGCTGCAACCAAAAACACATGAGAGGCAGCAACAAATGAGTCCTAAACCCAGCACACAGGAAGAAATAACAAAAATCAGAGCAGAAATCAAAGAAATAGAAATAAAGAAATAAAGAAAACAATACAAAAAAATCAATGAATCCAAGAACTGGTTCTTTGAAAGGACAAACAGATAGATAGACCTCTAGCCCAAGTGACTAAAAAAAAGGAAAAAGCAACTCCAAATCAACCAAATTAGAGATTAAAATGGAAACATCTCAACAGATAGTGAAAAGATTCAGACAATCTTACAGGAATACTTCAAAAACCTATGCTCTGCTAAATTTGAAAATCTAATAGAAATGGATGAATACCTGACATCATGGGAATGCACCCAGACTTAACCCAGAAGAGATAGACAGCTTAAATAGACCATTGAGACTGTAATTTAAAAAAAAAACAAAACAAAAAAAAAACTCCCAACTAATAAAACACCCAGGTCCACATGGATTCACAATAGAATTCTATAAGACTTTTAAAGAAGACCTACAGCCATTACTACTCAAATTATTCAAGAGTATGGAAACAGAAGGAAATCTCCCAAATTCCTTCTATGAAGTCAACATCACTCTAATACCCAAACCAGGCAAAGATACCACCAAAAGAGAAAACTATAGACCCATCTCTTTAAAGAACATAGATTCAGGGGCTGGAGAGATGGCCTAGCGGTTAAGAGCGCCGACCGTTCTTGCAGAGGACCGGGATTCGATCCCCAGCACCCACATGGTGGCCGAGAACCGTCTGAAACTCCAATTCCAGGAGAACTCCAGTTCCAGGTGAATCCGAGACCCTCTTCTGACCTCCGCGGCATTGCATGACATGGGTGCACAGACTTGCATGCAGACAGCCCATTCATACACATACGGAAATAAATAAAATTAAAAAAAAATTAAAAAAAGAACATAGATTCAAAAATTCTCAACAAAGTACTTGCAAACCACATACAGGTACATGTCAAAAAGATCATCCACCATGACCAAGTTGGGCTCATACCAGAGTTGCAGGGATGGTTCACCACATGAAAGTCAACAAACATCACAAAACACATAAATGGTTTGAAAGACAAAAATCTCCCAGTCATCTCAATATATGCAGAAAAGGCCTTCAGCCAAACTCAGCATGCCTTCATGTTTAAAGTCCTGGAGGTAATTGGACTGGAGGGAACATTCCTCAACATAATTAAAGCTATATACAACAAACCCACAGCAAACATTATTCTAAATGGGTAAAAACTAGAAATGTTCCCCTTAACATCAGGAACCCAGAAAGGCTGCCCTGTATCCCCACTCCTAGCACTTTTCAACATTGCTAATAAATAAGGAAATGCAAATTAAAACCACTTTAAGATTTCATCTTACTCTGGTAAGATGACTAGCTATGTTCAAGAAAACAGAGTTGGAGAGGATGTGGGAAAAGTGAAACACTCATCCACTGTTGCTGGGAATGCAAACTCATGCAACCGCTATGGAAAGCAGTGTGGAGAGCTTTTAAGACTCTAAATGAGCCTACCACCTGATCCAGTCATACCATTCCTAGGTATATACTCACAAGGCTCATTTTATTGCCCAGATACATACACAACTATGTTTATTGCAGCTCTCTGTACAATAGCAAGAGCTTGTAGCAACACAAGTGTCCCTCAACAGAATGGTGGAAAAAGAAAATGTGATACATGTACACAGTAGAATTCTATGCAGCAGTAGGAAAGATGACATCATGAATTTTGCAGGTAAATGCATGGAATTAGAAGCCAAGTGAAGTAACACAGTCCCAGAAAAGCAAATGACATATGATGCCCCTCATTTGTGGATCCTAGCACCAAATCTGTATTTGTAAGGCAAACTGAATAATTATTTTTTCCTTTCTTTTGCAGTAAGTATAATACCTGATTTTAATCATCAGCTTGCTATGTAAGGTAGTAATGTAAAGTAAGATTTTCTCTTTACCTGCATACAGCCCTCCTGTCAAAATGTGAATCCCTAAACATGTTTTGGAATTAGCCTATAGTTTATTTTCAGACATCATGAGTTTGGTATACATGTAACATTTACACATGCATGTTTTGAAGCTATACAATTTGGAATGAACGACAACAACAACAAAAGACTTGGTCACAGGTTCAATACCCAGCACCCATACGGTGGCTAAGAACCATCTTTAACTCCAGTTCCAGGGGAATCCGGCGCCCTCTTCTGACCTCTGTGGCCTTGCACGACACAGTGCACCAACCTGCATGCAGACAGTACACTCATACACATAAAAAAATAGTAAAAAAAAATAATAATAATAAATAAATAAATAAATAAATAAATAAATAAATAAATAAAATAAACTTGGTCAAAGAAGTGACTGAACCAATAAACTTCTGCCCGAGACATCGAAAGTTTTTTTTTTGTTTTTTTTTAAAGACTAAGAAAAAGATGAAAGACATGTATAGCAGACTGCATTATCTCTGGAGAGTTGGAGGTCAAAGAAGGGCAAATGGGTCTTTTTTTGATTAATAAATATTGTATGAAATGCACAAACTTCAATAAAAAAGAAAAATGTAAATCTCAATAAAATGAATATTATAAATAAATAATTTAAATTTGTTGTTTTATGCTTAATTAAATTTTTATTGATTTTTGTTTCATTTTATATGTTTGTATGAGTGTTTTGCCTGCAAGTGTCTAAGTGTACCTATGTCATGCAGTATCTGCAGCAGTCAGAAGAGGGCATGGGATCCCCTGAAACTAGTGTTATGGACAGTTGATAGCCGACATGTTGGTGCTGGAATTTGAACTCTGGTCTTCTAAAAGAGCAGCCAGTGCTCCCAACCTTGAAGCCATCTCTCCTGCCTCTTATTTTATGTTTTTTATGATATACATTGTTCATATACATAAAAAATCAACCGAATTACTTAAAAATGTTTCAAAAAGCTAAAAATATCAACTAAATTAGAAAGAAGCCAGTGGAAATGTTAATTATTCTGATTTGGCTGTTGGATGCTATATACGTACATAAAATTATCAAACTATGACCCACTAAGTTGTATAACTAAAGTAAATTATAATAAATAATATAAGAACTGGATGGAAAATAATACCAGAAACTCTCTTAATTGATAGTACAACCTGGTAACACTACTTATTATACTTTATGGTTCATTTTCTCATTAATTTTGCACAATGCATATTTGCATTTTTCGCTGGGCAACAAAATTAAATTTGCATTCTTACTGAAGGATACTTATCCCCCTACACCCCCCACACACACACACCAGGTAAAAAGATGAGAGTGGGAAATGTAGGAAATAAGCAGCATTTAGTTTTTTTTTTTTTAAATCTTCATGTTTCAGTAGACTACAATCAAGATGTCTTTGTAATGTCTTTTGTACTTTGCATCTGAAATGCACACTGAAATGAGGTTCATTTTTCATCATATCATTGTCATTTCAGAGCATAAAAATGCAGAATTAGCATCAGCATTAGTTCCACAAAGTGCTTTCTTCAGATTAAAAGTCAGAAAATTGCTGTAAACAACCTGATTTAATTCAGTGGCAGTGGTATTTTTGGCACCTCATTCACAGTGTTATGTTGGAATTATTATTTTTACTAGCCCACATGATGAAAGTGATGTGGAGAACAATTCTGATTATAATCTGTATAATAGATAATTCTGAAGCATGTTTTTTTTCAGTTTCCATTTCTGTTTGAGAATATGAAAGTAAGTTTAATGGATATGTTTTTTCTTAGCAACGAGATTTTCTGTACTGAACAAGAATACCAAGTGTTCATTTCTGATAACAATACCCCTGAAGTAACAGTACTCCGGGATATGTAAAGGGGAAACTGGTGATGGAATAAAAATATGGGTATATGTAGGAAATCAGTTGAAATTTGAGAAGTTATCTTTAGTTTTAACAGTTTCAAAAACTGCATCTTTGTGAAATGAGTGATTCGTTTAGATATATCACTGAAATACTCAGCAACTATTGAACTTTAAGTATAATATAATTTCAAGCAGTTTCTAGTTTAATTTTAATTCTCCTAAGATATTTATTTACAAGTATTGATAAAGAATTGATGTGTGTGATTTCCCAGTACCACCTGAAGCACAGGTAGGAACCAGGCACTTCCGCCAGGTGGACTATTGGATAATTCTATCTCTAGGTTGTTGGATAATTGTTTCATTGGTTTGATTAAGTCATTGTCTTCTGAGGCTATGGGGGTGGAGTTGTACTGCTAGCTGGTATAAAAGGTGCGCCCGTTGTCACCGTGAGACTTGAGTGCACAGAGCTTAGATCAGGGATTTCCCAGGATTTCCTGAAGCACAAAGTACCGAGGGCAGGCTAAACAAGCATTTCCCACCCACCCCCCCACCAACAACTGGAATTGCTGAGGGAGTGTCCAGGTGGATTCTTTTGAGAACCTTCAGAACAGAAAGGGAAGAGTGAGTTAGACTTCCAATAGAAAGCTTAAAACTTAGACAAGTCAATACTCCATAAACGAGAAAAACAAATCAAACAAACAAACAAAAAAAAACAAAGGCATCTGATGGAGGCAAGCAAAGCAAGCCTTCAACACAGTGAAGAGGCATTTGGGATTCACATTGGAATACAGGCAAAGAGAAACACACATGCCAGGGACACAGGATGGGAAAACATGGGAAAGGTACAGGATAATTCCACATCAAGTTCTACCAACCCTGTGGGAGACTCCTACAGTGGGATCCCCCTGGGGATGACCCAGGATACAGATCTTAGAGGAACAATTTCAGACATACTCAAACAAATCAAAGAATATAACGAACAAGTCAGAGAAATAAGGAGTGAGAATGAAAACTCAAGAAGGACCTAGAGAGAGATATATAACCTTAAATATTAATGGACTAGACTCCCCAACCAAAAGACATAGTTTGGGAGCTTGGATCAGGAAACAGAACCCTTCTACATGCTGTCTACAAGAAACACATCTTCAAGGACAGGCACCAACTTAAAGTGAAAGGATGGAAAAAAAAATATTCCAAGCAAATGGTACCAAAAAGAAAGTAGGTATTGCTATTTTAATATCAGACAAAATAGAATTCAAAGTAAAAGAAACCAGAAGAGACAAATAAGGCCATTACATCTTTATCAAAGGAACTATTGACCATGAAGATTTCACAATCATGAATATATATGCTGCAATTCTGGTGCACCTAACTTTATAAAGCCAATTCTCCAGGACCTCAAGGCACAGATTAACCCCAATATACTCATAGTAGGGGACTTCAATACCCCACTGAGCCCTTTGGACAAGTCAACAGGACAAAGAATAAACATAGAGACATATGAACTGAATGATATAATACACCAAATGGACCTCACAGACATCTACCAAATATTCCACCCTAATACCAGAGAATACACTTTCTCCTCAGCACCCCATGGAACAGTCTCCAAAATCAACCACATACTGGGACACAGAAAAAACATCCACAAATACAAAATGATTGAAATAATTTCATGCATTCTATCAGACCACAGGGTAATAAAGCTCAATATCAACACCAGGATAAGCCCTACTATCTACAAGAACACATGGAGTCTAAACAACACACTCCTGAATAAAGAATGGGTCAAGGAAGAAATAAAGAAAGAAATAAAGGTATTCCTTGAACTGAATGACAATGATAATACAACACAACAAAACCTACGGGATACTTTAAAAGGAGTCTTAAGAGGTAAGGTTATAGCCCTGGGTGCCTACATTAGAAAAACAGAAAAGGCACAAGTGAATGATCTAACACTGCAGCTAAAAACACTTGAGAGACAACAAATGAACCCTAAATGCAATAGACAGGAAGAAATAACAAAAATCAGAGCAGAAATCAATGAAATAGAAACAAAGAAAACAATAGAAAAAATCAATGAATCCAAAAGTTGGTTCTTTGAGAGAATAAACAAGATAAACAGACCTCTAGCCCAGTTAACAAAAAGAAAGAACAACTCCAATCAACAGAATCCATGATGAAAGGAGAAACATCACAACAGACAAGAAAAAGATCCAGACGATCATATGGGAATACTTCCAAAATCTATACTCTACTTAGTTTGAAACCCTGGGAGAGATGGGTGAATATCTGAAATCCTGGGAATCACCAAAGCTTAACCAAGAAGAGATCAACAGCTTAAACAGACCAAGAATATATGAAGAAATTGAAGATGTAATAAGAAACCTCCCAAATAAAAAAACCTCATCCCCAGATAGTTTAACAGCAGAATTCAATAAAATATTTCAAAAATACTTACAACCATTATTACTCAAATTGTTCAGAAGGATACAAATGGAGGCAATACTCCCAAATTCCTTCTATGAAGCCAGCATCACTCTAATACCCAAATCAGGCAAAGATACAACCAAAAAGGAGAATTATAGACCCATCTTACTAATGAACACAGATACAAAAATTCTCAGCAAAACACTTGCAAACTACATACATATCCATATCAAGAAGATCATCCATCATGACCAAGTTGGATTCATACCAGAGATGCAGGGATGTTTAAACATATGAAAATCTATAAATATCATAAAAATATAAATGGACAGAAAATAAAAAACCACAGGATCATCTCAATTTACACAGAAAAAGCCTTTGACAAAATCCAGCATCCCTTCATGCTTAAAGTCCTAGAGGGAATTGTATTGGAGGGACCATTCCTCAATGTAATCAAAGCCATATACAGGAAACCCACAGCCAATATCATGCTAAGAGGAGAAATGACAGAAGCATTCCCTTTAAAGGTAGGAACTTGGCAAGGCTGCCCGCTGTCACCACTCCTCTTCAATATAGTGCTTGAAACACTTGCTAGGGCAATAAGACAAGAAAAGGAAATTAAACGAGTACTATTTGGAAAAGAGGAAGTCAAGCTATCCCTATTTGATGATGATATGATTGTTTACTTAAAGGATGTTAAAACCTCCACCAGAAAACTCCTAGAAATGATTAACAGCTTCAGCAAAGTGGCAGGATACAAAATTAATCTAAAAATATCAGTAGCCTTTCTTTACACCAACGACAAGCAACTGAGGAAGGAATTGAGGGAGAACTTCCCACACACAATAGCTTCAAAAACAGTAAAATACCTAGGAACAAACCTAACCAAGGACACCAAATATCTCTACAACAAAAATTTTAACCTTTAAAGAAGGAAATTGAAGAAGACATCAGAAGATGGAAAAACCTCCCATGCTCATGCACTGAGAAAATTAATATAGTAAAAATGTCCATTCCTCCCAAACTCTTATATAGATTTAATGCAATCCCAAATAAAATCCCCAAGAATTTCTTCACAGGCTTAGAGAAAAAGTCCTTAATTTCATTTGGAAAAAAAATAAAACAAAAAGATCCTGAATAGTCAAAACAACCCTGAGTAAAAAGAGCAATACAGGGGGGGATCTCTATACCAGACTTCAAACTATACTACAGGGCTATAGTCATAAAAACAGCTCAGTACTGGCACAAAAACAGACCTGTTGACCAAAGAAACAAAACTAAAGATCCAAACTTGAGCAAATACAATTTCAGCCACCTCATATTTGACAAGGAGGCCAAGAAGACACAATGGAGGAAAGACAGCATCTTCATCAAGTGGTGTTGGCAAAACTGGATCACCACTTGTAGAAGAATGAAATTAAACCCCTACCACTCACCCTGTGCAAATGTCAACTCCAGATGGATCAAAGACCTCAATGTGAAACCCAAAACTCTGAAGGCAATAGAAGAAAAAGTTGGCAGCAGCCTACAAGACATAGGCATAGGAAAATACTTCCTAAATCAGACAGCAGCTGCACAAGAATTAAGGTCAACAATTGACAAATGGGAACTCATTAAATTCAAAAGCTTCTGTACATCAAAAGAAGCAATCAAGGAAGTGAAGAGAAAACCCACAGAGTGGGAGGAAACCTTCACCGTGGATATATTCTGATTTCCAGAATATATAAACTACTCAAAAAACTAAGAAAGAAAACAAATGACCCACTAAAAAGATGGAGCAAAGAGCTGAACAGAGATTTCACAACTGAGGAATTAGAGATGGCTGAGAAACATCTTTAAAAGTGTTCAGTGTCGGGCTGGAGAGATGGCCTAGCGGTTAGGAGCGCCGACCGCTCTTACAGAGGACCCGGGTTCGATCCCCAGCACTCACATGGCGGCCGAGAACCGTCTGTAACTCCAATTCCAGGAGAACTCCAGTTCCAGGGGAATCCGACACCCTCTTCTGACCTCCGCGGCATTGCACGACACGGGTGCACAGACTTGCATGCAGACAGTACATTCATACACATATAGAAATAAATAAAATTAATTAAAAAAAATTTTTTTAAGTGTTCAGTGTCACTAATAATTAAGGAAATGCAAATGAAAACCACTTTAGGATATCTCCCTCTAATAAGACTGTCTAGGATCAAGAGAACAAATAATACCAAGTGCTGGAGAGGTTGTGGGGAAAGGGGAACACTCATGCACTGCTGGCGAGAATGTAAACTTGTACAACCACTATGGAAATCACGGTGGAGAGCCCTTGGAAGACTTGGAATGAACTTGCTACATGACCCAGCCATACCACTCTTGGGTATATACCCACAAGACTCATCTTAACACAGAAATAACATGCACAGCTATGTTTATTGCAGCTCTCTTCACAATAGCAAAGATCTGGAACCAACCCAACTGCTCCTCAACTGACTGGTGGATAGAGAAAATGTGGTACATTTACACAATGGAGTTCTATGCAGTGGTAAAGAAAGATGACATCATGAACTTTGTAGGTAAATGGATGGAGCTAGAAGCTATCATGCTATGTGAAATAACACAGTCCCAGAAAAACAAAGGATGAATTGTATCCCTCATCTGTGGATTCTAGAGCCAATTACCTAATGGTTTAGCAAGCTGAGCAAGGTTAATGTGATCTGAAAACAACTGTGCTTTTATATTGTGAATCCCTTAAAAAGAAACAAAAAAAATTAAAAAGAATTGATGTGTAAAATTGTCAGTGTACCTAGAACGTTCTAATAGACCAAACGTATAAGGAAGTCCAAAATCAATGAGTATATCAACTGTTAAAAAATACATACTAAGGAGGACACTAAGCTAGTGTCTATATAAAATCTGGACATTTCAAATTGTATATATGCTGTAACTAATTAAAATATGGATATCTGTTTATATAATCACTAAACTTAGATTATTAATATAATTAATGTACATGAAGAAGGCTACCATGTAGGTAACGTAATGCAGCCTTATCTAAGCTTTTATCTGATAGATTATGACTAACCCTTAAGCCTGTATATTATATTCTCCCCAATTAGATTTTTAAATGAAATTTAATTGAAATAGTGGTAAACCTATTAGTAAATATTACCCCAATAATAAAAGCTTTCTTCGAAACAAAAGAGACTATTCTTTCTGTGTACTGACAGATATTTAGTAGGATTGCATTTAGGTCAGTGAAAAAATTCTTGATAAAGATGGTTATGATGTTAACAGAATTTTTATGGTTATCCAGTCTACTTTGACTTCTGTTTTTATTTTTGTTGAAGATACTTAATATAAGATTATATCAACATTTCATCCTTGTCCTGAAAGAACTGAAAGAAAACTGACTTCTAATTTGTGTTTAGTATATTTTTGCTTTAAAATATGCAGTATTCTTAGACATAGCATTCATATACTATGTTATAAAATATTCAATATACAACATTTTACATATAATATTTATTTTATGATGCAGGTATCCTGAGATATTCAAAGATGTTTGTGGTACTCAAAGTTGTTAGGCATGCTCTTAAAATGTTTTCATTTGACACACATTTAAAATGTATATTTTATTTAAAATTTAAAAGAGAAAGCATGTATTTCTATGATTTTAGCTGCTAATTATGCCTATAGTTTTATTTTAGTGTCATTTAATATTTTATACAAAATCATGGTAGTCTCATTTTTCTGTTTATAATTATTAGTTGAATTTCTGAATTTTTCATACAATAAATTCTGATAATATTTAGAGCTCTCTGCACCCTTCCTATGGAGCCCCCAGTGGATTTCATATACTCTGCTATGTATGTTAAAGGTCTATCCAGCCACGTTTTTGTCCCCAAATATCCTTCAGCATGTATCCATCCACTGGAGCCTTGTTAATACATCAAGCACCGCACCCTTAAAGCAACCTTCCATCTCCCAGTAGTTCTGGCTTGCCAATAGTTCTTCAGCTAATGCTGGGACGTCTTCCTCACTTCCCCACGTCTATGCTGGGATTTTGTCTGGATTGAGATTGCATGGGTCTTGTGCATGATATTATCATTGTTCCGATTTCAAGTGAGAAACTTCCCAGCTGTTTGCGAGACTGTTTTATTGTGGTCATCCTTCACCACTGGTTCTTACAATTTTCTTCTCACTCTTATTCAATTTTATCTGAGCCTTGATAGGCAGAGGTTTTACATAGGTGTCCTATTCATGCATAAGCATTCTGCAGTCTCTTATCTTCTGCTTTTTGACATGTTGTGGTTTACTGGATTAATCTCTATCTGTCACATGAGATAGCTTCACTGGTGAGGGTTGAATGATTTTTTTTTTTTTTTTTTTTTTGCCTGCTTTCTCTACTTTGTTCCCTGAGCCTTGTAAGGATTGCAGTACAGATGTGTCACTTAGAGCTGGGCTTCTCACAGACACTCTCTGCATTTGACCAATTTTGGAACGTTATAATAGTTTCCATTTCTTACAAAAAGAAGCTTTTTTGATAAGTGGTGAGTGGCATACTTGAATATAAATATAAAGATACATATTTAGATATGAGTAAGTTGAATTTAGAAGTCACATTGACCTAAGAGTGTGATAAACTTAAGTTTTTCTCTAGGATCTACGACTACTCTAAGCAGGTGTATTTGAATATATTTACAGTAGCCCACATGAGTCCCCTCACATTGAATGACACTTAAGCCCAATTAGGCAGCTGTTGATTACCCCCAAGATGAAAGTTCCACTACTACACCAGAGGAGATTATTTGCGGGCTACTCATTGTTGTGATTCATAGACATTACAGCTAGATGGAATCACTAGTTGGTTTTCTCTGTTGGCAGTATGAATCTCTGAGATATGGGAGCTAGAATTCAGGAAGGAGTCTTCAAGATCAGTTCCAGCTTAGTTATTCCAAGTTTGCATCTGAATTATGCCCTTTCTTTTTTTAAAAAAATTTAATTTTATTTATTTCTGTATGTGTATGAATGTACTGTCTGCATGCAAGTCTGTGCACCCGTGTCGTGCAATGCCGCGGAGGTCAGAAGAGGGTCTCGGATTCCCTTGGAACTGTTCTCCTGGAATTGGAGTTTCAGACGGCTCTCGGCCGCCATGTGGGTGCTGGGGATCAAACCCGGGTCCTCTGTAAGAGCGGTCGGCGCTCTTAACCGCTAGGACATCTCTCCAGCCCCGAATTATGCCCTTTCTATATCAATAATTTCTTACTTTAATGTTCTGGGAGGACATTAATTAACTCTGGCAATAGCCTGGGTTATTTTGGGAGTTTCTTGGACTACCTTGACCAATAATTCAAAGGGAGATTTCCCCTTCCTGGGACTATGTTTTTGCTATATAGCCTTCAACCACACACATGCACTCATATACATATTATATGTGTTTGTAGAAGAGGGATTTTTAACACTTCATTCCAGATAGTCACACTCCTAAGCATTACTTGTTTCTCTCCTCACTCCCCTTGCTCCTTAACCTGTTCACAGTTAAAGTCGGCTCCATTTTTCCCATTTCCCCATTGGAAACACATGCCTTTTACAATCCTCCTTTCTTGAGCTCTTCTTCATCATTTTATCCCCACAATTCCTTTCTATTTTCCTGGCTCCTACAGTTATATCAGAATATAAACTCATATCTAAGGATTTTAAACTAAGATTTTTAAATAAGAGAGAATAAACTTCTCTTGTGTTTCTGAATCTTTTTTACTTCATTTAACAGTTTGCAATTCCATCCACTTACCTGCACATTTCATTATTCAATTTTTCTTTACCACTTAGTAGAACTCCATTGTGTAAACGTACCACATTTTCCTTATCTATTCATTGGTTGAGGGACATTTAGGTTATTCCATGTCTCAGTTATTGTGAAGAGAGAAGTGACAAGCAGGGGTGAGGAAATATCTCTGCAGCAGAATCTGTCCACCTGGTTTATGCCCCAGAGCAGTAGAGCTGGATCTTATTTTCATATTTTAAAGAGGCAGATCTATTTTCATATTTTAAAGAGTTCTCTGCACAGTCCACACTGATTTTCCAGTGTTGCAGCAGCTTGCAATCTCATCAGCAGTGACTGAGGGGTCCATTGTTCCTCATAGCCTCACGAGAGATTGGTGTCTTTTTAAATTTTTATTTTTAATTTTTTTTACCTTAGCCATTCTGACTGGCTTTGATGAAATCTAGTTTGCATTTTCCTGATCCCTAAGGAAATTGAACATGTTAAAGTATTTCTTAGATTATTTTTATTTCTTCTTTTGTGAGATCTCTGTTATAATACATAGCCTATATTTTTATTTGTTCTTTTGTGAGTTCTCTGTTACAATACATAGCCTATTAAAAAATTAGATAGGTGTCTGTGTTCCCAGCTAAAATGGAGCTCACTAAGTAGACAACAAGGCTGATCTCAATCTCACAGCAAACCAGCTGCCTCTGTCTCCTGAGGGCTGAGAAAAAAAGGTGAGCTCCAACATACTCGGTATCATAGTACAATTCTAGTTGAGTTATTTGTTTTATTACTTTTTAAGTTCTTTGTATATTCTGGCTATCAATCCTCTGTCAGATATATAGCTGCTGAATATTTTCTTCCACTCTGTAGGTATCCTCTTCACTTCATTGTTTCTTTTGATATGTAGAAGCCTTTTAATTTAACAAGGTTATTTTTGTCAATTGCTGACCTTAATTCCTGAATGATTGAGGTCAAATTTACAAGGAAATTCTAATTGCTATATCTAGTAAGATACTGACTTGTTTCCATCTAACAGTTTCATTATTTAAGGATTCACAATGATATCTTTGGAGGTTGACTTTTATTAGGTGATACATAGGGGGTGAATTTTATATCTTCTCCATGTCCAGTTTTTCTACCACCATTTATTGAAGGTCCTCTCTTTCATTCAGTCTGTGTTCTTGGCACCTTTGTCAAGTGCCAGTTAGCTGAAATTGTATACAGTCATGTTTGGGATTTCATTTTGATTCATTGAGCTACATGTTGTTTTTGTGCCAATTCTAAGCTGATTTTATGACTATAAATCTTTAATATAGCTTGAGAACTGGTATAATAATCCTCCCCACTTTGCTCTTTGTACTGAGGATTACTTTGGCTATCTGAGATCTTATGCGATTCCATAAGAATTTTAAGATATTTCTTCTTTCTGTGAAGACACTGGAGGGAAAGCATGGTGATGGATTCCAAGTTTGCGGGATCTGACTGCCTTTCCTTCTTTTAAATCTTAACATAATCTCATTTTTGTTTATGTGAAATTCATACTTTTTGTTCAGTTCTGGTGACCAAACCAAGAGCCTTCACCATACCAGGCAAGCACTCTACTACCAGACCCAATGTAAGTTCTGAATTCTTCTTGGAACTCACTCAGGGCATTTCACTTATGTTTTAAGAAATTAAGTGAATAGCATTTTTTCTATTTGTCTTATTATTATTTTCAAGTCTCTTCAATCTAATTATGAAGTAAGGTGTGAAGACATCTGTACTGTTCCTTTCTGAACTGTTGTGTAAAACACGGTATGTCTTGAAGTGATCATGCTCATGTCTCTGCTACTGACACAGAAGAATCATGACAGCAATAGAATTATATATTGTGGTGAATTATATCTATTTTATTCTTCTTAGAGAATCCACTCATTTCTCATCAAACTACTAATATTGTTGAAATTCCAGAGTTAATGTGCCTATATCAATATCTGTATATCTGACAAAGTGGTGCTGATTCATAATTCTTATATAATGTTTTGAAAGACAATTAATATGAATAGCATACATTTATCTCCAAATATGCATGAGCTGCTCATACATCTCTAGACCATTTCTTTACTGCAGTATGCATGGAGTACCTTGTAATTTGATTGTGTTGTGTGATAAACCTTTAGGATGAATTATAGATTTAAAACAGCAATTCATTCTATAATGGGTGAACCAAGTAATGTAAGAATGAATCCATAGTGACCATTTAAAATGGAATTCAAGAAAAAGAACACTTTATTTGCTTCATAAAAACCTGTGAGGCATTGCTATTGAATAACCTAAGCAGAATGCAGCCATATAAATCTTCTTAATTTACATCTAGGGTTTCATTATGCATATTTGATAGCACTCTACAGAACTTTAATTTACAGACTTTTGGAACTTTACCAATCCCAAAAGAAGTGCTAAACATGCCTGTTGGAACATTTAACTGAAGTAAGTCACTGGAGAGTTCCTTAATGAGTGCAGAATTATCAGTTATTTGCATTCCTTATAGATTTAAAGCAATAGAGCCTATTAAAAAGATAATAGTAAATGTGTATCAAATGCAAGTATTTCTGGAATCATTTATTAACATGCAGAAATCAGATTATAAACTTTGAAATAGTTATTGTAATAGAGCTATAATTTATTGATCTCCTCTAAATAAATGATTTGATGCAATGGCCATACACTGAACAGAGCATCAATAAATCAGCAAAACAAACAAGGAATTATTTAGTGATTACACTTTCAGTGGAAATTGAGCTTATCCCATGTTAATAATTTGTTGTAATAAACAAACTAAATGACAATATTTTCTTTTAGAGTGCTTTTAGAAAATGAAATTATATGCTACCATCTTCAATATCCAATTACAACCATTTTTTTCACGTTTTTAGGCTGCTTCCACCTTAGGAAGTTTTCCATTAAATATATGCATTACATATCCATAAGATAAGGTCTTCTACTGTTTGTTCTTCAACATTAAGTAAATTATGATTTATAACTAAGACGAATAAGCTAATAATAAAAACAAAACTGTCATTTGCTGAAAGAGAAACATTTATCTGAATACATTCCCTTGGACTTTGATTTTTTTGTTAACACCTTAAAAATCTTTATAATAAATGATGAGCTGAATCTTAATCCACACATGCCTTGGTAATTGCCTTCCATTTTAAGTGCTATAATACTTTTGCCACAGTGAACAGTAACAACTAAGTAAATCACTGAAATTAGAATGGCAAGTTGCTGCAGTAAAAGCAGTCAGACTTCTAAGATATACAAAACATAGATTTACTTCATCATGAAGATAGAGTTTTATTAATAGTGTGGTTCACTCACGTGTGTGTCATATGTTTGGGGCAAGGCCATGTTTTCTCCATTGAGTATTGTCTTTGTAAATGCTCAGGAACATTTGGGACAGTATGTAGCTCTGGAATCTATTGAAATACAGGATGTAATAATATTCTCTTTTTTTCACCTCTTTTCATCAGGACACAACAGAACCAAAAAAGAACCAAAAAGTCTGGGCCAGGTAAATGGCTGCTGAGATGCCACAGTAGGTAAAGGTACTTACCACCAAGCCTGATGTCTGTATTCAATCCCCAGGACCCATATACTGGATTAAGAAAACTGAATCACGCAAATTTTTCTCTGACATAAATGATGTAGCATGAATTTATACACACACACACAGACTCAAATAAACAAATTAATAAAAGTTTATAATTTATATTAATGTAACCAGCTGGGGTTATAGTTAGGCACTATGTCCAAAACAATAAACACACAACCAAATAAACAAACAAAACATACATACACCTAACTAACAAGTAAATAAATGGATAAACAAATAAATAAAATAACAAAACACCCAACCACCCAAAAAATAAATACTTAAACAAATAAATAAAATATATATCCATAGATAAAGGAAGGGAAGCAACATATATTTGTCCATAACTTATTGAAATACAGATTCATTTCATTGCTGCGAACACTCAATTTTTTTTCATTAATTACAGTTTCATAAAATAAATATGTAGCCTATGTTAATGAAAATTTACTTCTGTGTGAAATAACGAAAGTTATTCATACTCATTAAACAACAATAATAATATAGAAAGAGTAAGTATCTGGTTGTCTATAATCAAGCATTGGGAGTCATTTTCAAGTTTCTGATGAAATGTGTGGCTTGCAGATTTTAGAACTAGAAATGCTTTTAACGCAATAGTATGTAGATGCATTCCAATTTATGATGGTTCTATTTAATTTTGATTTTCCCCCTGATTTAGTATCATATTAGTATACTCTCTCATGAACCTGGACAGTGCTAGAATGCCACAGCTTCCAATCAGCCTTGAAATCAAGAGGAAGAGCCAGTCCCTACAATGAGCTCTGCTGTTAAGCTGTAGTGTTTTATTTGTTAGAAGCATTCAATGCAATTGTGGTTTACAAGTTTTCATCCTATGATGGATTGCTTGGTAAGTTTGTATAAAAATACGTATTTCTCAGCAACTTTGATTTTTCTAGCATGCAAAATGACTAATATCACATAAAATTGCTATAAACCTATTACGTAACTGGGGCTGAAGAGATAGCTCAGTGGATAAGAGAACTGGCTGCTCTTGCAGAAGACCCTGCATGACAGTTAACAACCATCTGTAACTCCAGTTTCAGGGGTGTGATGCCCTCTTCTGACTTCAGCTGGCATTGCAGGACATATGTGCACTTATGTCCATGCAGACAACACATTGGCATACATCAAATACAAATAGTAAAGTATTTTAAAATAAAAAATAAATACGTTAAGAAACTATGAATTTTATTTGATGTGACAGCTATAAGAGTTATTATGAAAATTGTATTATTTGGATAATAATAACGTTTTCTTCAGTTCTAGGTCTCCCTCTCCCAAGACTTATCAGCTGCTCAGCTAGAGGTAGGCCCTTATGAACCATGCTGGATAGCGCTAGTGTCAACTTCACACACCTAGGTTTATGAAGCCTCAACTGAGGAATTGGGTCCCACTGGACTAGCCTATGGCCCAGTCTGTGGGGCATCTTTCTTGATTGTTGAGTGATGTAGGAGGGCCCAGCCCATTGTAGGTGGTGCCACCCAAAGGCAGGTGGTTCTGTACCGTATAAGAAAGCAGGGGCTGGAGAGATGGCCTAGTGATTAAGAGCACTGACTGCTCTTGCAGAGGACCTGGGTTCCATTCCCAGCACCCACATGGCAGCTGAGAGCCATATTTAACTCCAGTTTCAGGGGAGTCCAACACCCTCTTCTGACCTCTGAGACATTGCACGACATGGGTGCACAAACCTACATGCAGACAGTACATTCATACACATAAAAATAAAAAAATAAATGAAAGAATGAAAGAAAGAAAGAAAGAAAGAAAGAAAGAAAGAAAGAAAGAAAGAAAGGCTGAGCATGATCCAGGGTAGCGAGCCAGTAAGGAGCATTCCTTCATGTCCTGTCCTGCCTCCAGGTACCTGACATGAGTTCCTTCCTTGAGCTCCCTGAGTGATGAACTGTGACCCATGTCATGTGAGACAAATAAAACCTTTCCTCCCCAAGTTGCTATTGTCAGAGTGTTTTGTCTCTGCAACTGAAAACGAATTAGAACAGAGCCGATCCCTATCCTTGCTGGAGTTTTGATTATCTTCATCTTGTCCAGATCTACAACTAACCAAAGCTGGTCTTAGTTCATTAGCACAGCAGCCATGTCATACCCAGAAGATGGCATACTTTTATATCTCTTATTATTAAAATTATTATTTTATTAAAGTTTATTAAAATATTACAGATTAATGTACTATTTTCTCATTATGTACTGTATTATTAAATTTGATCAGTTGGAGAACAGATAGTATTAAGTTTTTTGCTTAAAGATTAATGATTAAAGTATAGTTGGCACATTTACATGAATGAAAGCCACTGGTAAGGACCACTTTGGGCGTTTTATTCATTTCCTCTGGTTATGGGCATTTCACATAATTACATTGTACATTATTCAAATCTTTATTTTATTTCTTTGAGGATACAAATAAAGATTTGAATATTCTACAATGTAATTATGTGAAATGCCCATAACCAGAGGAAATGAATAATATGCTGTCTACAAATACCAATGGAATTTACTGCAATCCCAGTTAACCCTTTTAATAAAACAGTATTTGAATTTCAAGCTTGCTCTATCCCTTACTACCTCTTACTACACAGGAATTTAAAGTAAATTTTTCTTGTTAATTTTATTGATATGAAGGGATTTACAAATTAATAAACTGAATATTTTTAAAATATAAAATCCACTCATACAATCTACCCAACTTATAACTTTTGTTAATATAATAAATATCCTTGGAACATTTTCTTCCTAGAAGTAGATTTGTAAACAGAAGATAAAAAATGAATAATTTTAATTATCATTTTAATTTAATTTATCATTGTAATGCCTTTAAATTTGTTCCTGCTTCAAGAAATATATCCTTATTCTTTGATTCAGTTTTTCAACTTGCATGTAAACTAAGTTAATATCTTCTGAAATTGTCTACATAAATGCATCAGGATTTCTTACAACTTCTATTGTTATCTTCCCAAGACAGACATCTGATCATTACACTTCCTGTCCTAGTATTTAACAGTCACTGACTATTGCTTATGGAATGAATTATAAACTCTGTGGTAAGACATCCTAGGCGATCCACAATCTGTTGCTAATCTCGGTCTTCAGCCTCATTTCACATTATGTCCTTCAAAATCATTCCAATCTAATTATGCTCTTCTGCTAGTTCCCAGATGCATCAGCCAAGTTTTCAGATGGGAATAGTTGGCACATTGTTGCTAAGAGCATGAACACAACAAAAATTCTTAGGCTCGGTCTCCAGTGTAATCACTTATAAAAGGAGAGTTTGGCAAATCATTCAGTGTAATTATATATTAAGTTTTGGATTTCTGTCTTAAGAACTGCTTCATAGATTTACAGGACAGAAACCACAGCTAGAACTTTGGCTGGAAATGATGTTTTTTTTCTTGATAAAGTAAATATATGTATGGGGTTATTGGTTGCCTTTGATACTCCGTCCAACTGAAAGTTGTCTCATATTTTGTTCAATACTTTTCTACAGAGCAAAAGACAGACCCAATGCAATTAGTATGTCAAATATTTACTTTCTTTCCAAACCAGCATGAAATTCTTATTAGAGGACCTATGTATCACACTAACTTTTTCATATTTTGAGTTCAAAATATTAATTTGTCTTATTATAATGCTAGATTTTGAACTAATGACCAGAAGATAAAATGTCTTAGCTTTTATTTTCATCAAGCCTATATTGTCGTTAGACTATTGCCTTTAAGTGTTGGATTCTGTAAATGTAACTATTTCTTTTTCTTTTTTTTTTAAGGGGATAAAAGATAGTTTATTTTGGAACACATTGAGAAGTATAACCGACACTAAGAAAAGGCTGAATCATCTAAAAACGATTAAGAGTTTTAGTAAAGTGTCAGGCTACAAAATTAACCTAGAAAAGTCAGGGGCCTTTCTTTACACCAACAATAAACAAGTGGAGAAGGAATATAAGAAGCCCTTCTCACTCACAATAGCCTCAAAAACAGTAAGATACCTGGAAACAAACCTAACCAAAGATACCAAAGATTTCTTTCTTTTTTTTTTTTTAGATTAGAGCCGATGTTTTATTAGTTTTTATATCCAACTGTGAGTTGATGTTACTTAACAAAGAAATAAATACTAAGAGGTACAATATCATCTTTATAATAAAGTGAAATAAATGACTCTGTAACTCTCACATGTCTAGAATAGCCTTATAAAATATAAGTGTGGGGTGGGGGTGGGGGGAAGGGAAAGGGAAAAATGCCTGATCTGAATTGGAAAATGACGTACGAAATGCACAAAGCATCAATAAAAAAAATTAAATTAAAAAAAAATAATAAGATATAAGTGAACTTTACCAGTTCAATTATTTTATAAAACCTTCTCAACATTTGAATTCTTACCATTTCTAAGAGTTTTTAGCATCCCTTAAGTAAACAATCATATCATCAGCAAATAGGGATAGCTTGACTTCCTCTTTTCCAATTAGTACTCTTTTAATTTCCTTTTCTTGCCTTATTGCTCTAGCAAGTGTTTCAAGCACTATATTGAAGAGGAGTGGTGACAGGGGGCAGCCTTGCCGAGTTCCTACCTTTAAAGG
>VZQC01012420.1:238182-253302 GCA_009823505.1 Rhizomys pruinosus | reverse complement strand
GATAGCATCTTCAGCAAATGGTTCTGGCAAAACTGGATCACCATTTGTAGAATAACAAAATTAAACCCATACTTCTCACCCTGTACAAAAATCAACTCCAAGTGGATCAAAGATGTCAATGTGAAGCCTGAAACCCTGAAGGTGATAGAAGAAAAAGTTAGCAACAACCTACAAGACATAGGCATAGGAAAAGACGTTCTAAATCAGACAGCAGCTGCACAGGAATTAAGGTCAACAGTCAACAAATGGGACCTCATAAAACTCAAAAGCTTCTGTACAGCAAAAGAAACAATCAAGGAGGTGAAGGGGAAACCCACAGAGTGGGAGGAAATCTTTACCAGTGACACATCTGACAGAGCATTAACATCAAGAATATATAAACTACTCAAAAAACAAAGGAGACAAATGACCTACTCAAAATATGGAGTAAACAGCTGAACAGAGTCTTTAACAGTGAGGAATTAAAGATGGCTGAGAAACATCTCAAAAAGTGTTCAACATCATTAATAATTAAGGAAATGCAAATTTAAACCATTCTCAGATATCATCCCACTCCAATACGATTAGCCAAGATCAAGAAAACAAAAGTCAACAGATGCTGGAGAGGTTGTGAGGAAAGGGAAACACTAATCCACTGCTGGTGGGAATGTAAGCTTGTACAACCACTATGGAAAGCAGCGTGGAGAACCCTTAAAAGACTCCACAACTATAGACTGGACACTCATTTGATCAACTTGATTGAACATACAGGCCCCCCCTGCTGGATGGTGGGACCCATGAGCTGTGTGGGTTTGGGCACAACTGCTCCCAAATTGGTTTTACATGAAGGATGCTTGTACTCACAAATTATCACTTATTGTTAAAAAAATGAAAACAAAACAAAACAAAACAAACAAAAAAACAGAAAGATGCAGAAAAGTTATGGCAGAATGCATGATCTGGGATGGGTAGGGGTGGGGTGGGGGGAAGGGAAGGGGATATATGCCTGAACTGAATTGGAAAATGATGTATGAAATACACAAAGCATCAATTAAAAAAAGTATGAAGATAACTGAGGAATAATTAGACTACATCTTGTCTTCCCAGTTTTCTCTTTTGGAAATAAAAAATATCTCTTTACTTTTAGAAAAAGAAAAATGTTTTCTATCATCTGGAAATAAAAATGTCTTTCATAGATAACATAAAAAAAATTAAAGACTCAGAATGAGAGAGATGGCCTAGCTGTTAAGAGCGCCAGCTTGTCTTGCAGAGGACCTGAGTTTGATTCCCAGCATCCATATGGTGGCTGAGAAACATCTTTGACTCCAGTTCCAGGGGAATCAGACACCCTCTTCCGACCTCCATTGCACGACATGGGTGCACAAACCTACATGCAGACAGTACATTTATACACATAAAAAATAAAAGACTAGGAATGAGCCTATCCCTGACCCAATCATACCGTTCCTGTGTATATACCCCAAAGACTCATCCTACCACAAAGATACATGCACATCCATGTTTATTGCAGCCTTCTTCACAATACAGAAGCAACCCAAGTACCCCTCAACATACGAGTGGATGACAAAAATGTGGTACATCTACACAATGGAGTACTATTCAGTGGTAAAGAAACATGGCATTATGAACTTTGCAGGTAAATGGATGGAGCTCAAAGCTATTATGCTGAGTGAGATGACACAGTCTCAGAAAGACAAATGGAGAATGGTTTCCCTCATTTGTGGATGGTAACACCAAATTCCCCAGATGAAAGGCAAGCTGAATGACAGTATGGTTATATTTTTGTTTATCTGAAAGCAACTATGTTGTTATAATGTGAATCTCTCAATGGCTTTTAGAATCCACCCACCAACTATTTTCAGACTGTGTAATTACTGTACATAGGTAAAGAAAAGTATGTGTCCATATTTTAGAATAATATAAAATTAATGGAGGGAAAAGTGAATTACTAAGCATAAAAAAAGACTGAGAGAGATGCAGGACAGTTATGGCAGAATGCATGATCTGGGGTGGGGTGGGGTTGGGAGAAGGGAAAGGGTAATAGGCCTGAACTGAATTGAGAAATGATGTTTGAAATACACAAAATATCAATAAAAAATTAAATAATAAAAAAAGAAAAGAAAAGGATGAATCAGTCCGAATTAAACGGTCTATAAAGGTGGGCATTTATTCCAGGAAATGTGCTCTCTCTCTCTCTCTCTCTCTCTCTCTCTCTCTCTCTCTCTCTCTCTCATCCACTGCCACCAGCCATCTTGAGGGCCATGGAAAGTGCATTTATGAGTGGCAGGGAGAGCCTTTTACAGGGGGGAGGGAAGATGATAACCTGTTGGAATCTGGCCTATTATACCAGGTCAAGGGCTCAGATGGAGGTAGGTCTTAGGTCCAGAGGTCTCATGGGAATCTGGCCTGACAGGAAAAGAAAGGAGGGTCCTTCTAGTCTATGCCATCTTGGGTCCAGAGGTCTCATGGGAATCTGGCCTGACAGGAAAAGAAAGGAGGGTCCTTCTAGTCTATGCCATCTTGGTTTTTCACCCAGCCTGACCTAACATCCCAGACTCAGGGTACAGGGGGCAATGACTCTTCTCTGGCTTCTTCCTGCCGAGCTGGGACAATGAAGGGAGGGATAGTTGGGAATAGACAGGGCTGTGGACCCAGGGATGTAGGGATGTAAAGACTACTCTGGAGACCTCCTAGATGTTTTCCTGAAAGAGACCAGTGCTAAGATCAGAAGGAGTCTCCTGGTTGAGTTTGGAGAGGCCTCTCTTACTGTTAGATGATCTTGGTTGGAGGAAAGGGTCTAAAGTGGGATCTCCAGTTTCATTCATCCAGGTATTCTGAGCATGGACATGCCAGCAGTATGTCCAACATGGCACAGCATCACGTGGTCGGGTGAAGATTGAGATAATAACAAGACAAAGGGCAACAATAGCAAGACAAAAGGCAACTGGGCAGGGGTGTCACAGTGTCTGGTACTTGTGGGAGCAGGGGGCCCAGAGGAAGGGTGAAAATACAGAGGGAGAGGGGTGAAAGTACAGAGAGCGAAGGCTGTCATACTTGACCATTCAGACTTGTCTTTGAGGGTCTCTAGGAAACCTGAGAATAGTGGGTCCCAGCTGTTTGCCAGGTCTCTCTAGAGTCTGGACAAATGATACCAGTGTGGCTGGCCTAGAAGTTTGGCTGCTGATGGCGTAGTAAGGATGACAATGGGGGATCCGATCCAGTCCACCTGAGATTAAGTGACTTAAGAGATAAAGTTTTAACATTTTTTATTAATTTTATTTATTTCTGTATGTGTATGAATGTACTGCCTGCATGCAAGTTTGTGCACCCGTGGTCGTGCAATGCTGCGGAGGTCAGAAGAGGATGTCAGATTCCCCTGGAACTGGAGTTCTCCTGGAATTGGAGTTTCAAATGGTTCTTGGCCGCCATATGGGTGCTGGGGATCAAACCTGGGTCCTCTGCAAGAGCGGTCGGTGCTCTTAACCGCTAGGCCATCTCTCCAGCCCCAAGAGATAAAGTTTTAAGGAGAACACTGTCCCCTGGTGTGAGACGGCAGGTCAGTGGTTGTGGACTCCACTGAGGTAGGAGCAGGGAGGGGAAGAGAGGAATATAGTGGGGTCAAGCTGTTTGGAGAGAAACGCTACTGCCCAGTATGAGGGCTCAACGGGTTGGGCTAAGGCCCTGTGGCCACTCCCAACTTTATGTCTGTAAAGAGGTAGAAAGGCGTGGTAGAATGTAAATGCTGTGATTGGGGTGAACGGTGAAACTACAGCGATGTAGTCTGGACACTCATTTGATCAACTTGATTGAACAAACAACCTGTCACCCCCACTGAATGGTGGGACTGTGGGGGTTTGGGCACAACAGTCTGTAGATTGGTTTTGCACGAAGGATGCTTATACTCATGGATTATCACTTATAGCTAAAAAATGAAAAAAAAACACCTGAAAGATGCAGGACAGTTATGGCAGAATACATGATCTGGGATGGGGTGGGGGTGGGGGGGAAGGGAAAGGGAAATATGCCTGATCTGAATTGGAAAATGATGTACGAAATGCACAAACCATCAATAAAAATTAAATTAAAAAAAAAAAGAGGTAGAAAGGGCATGCAGAGTCTGGGACAGTGAAAGTGGGGGCAGCCAGGGAGGCATCTAAGGGGAGAGAAGTGGGTGACGGTGGGATGGGAGGCAACCGTGTCTCTTCCTTACACTTTCTCTAGACTCTCACCTTCTTTTATCCCTAACAGCCTCCCAGGTCCCCAGGCTGGATTGTTTAGCTCCTGCCCTTCCTGATCCTCAGGAAGAGGACATCTCCACTCCAGTAATCACCTCCCACCCCGCCACTCCCAGTCCTGATACACCTCAAGGACCCCATCTCTTTTCCTTCCAGGCCTGTTTCCTATTTCTGAAACCCACCGCCATGGGCTCAAGCCTACCATTACCAGCCTCCTACCCTAGGAGCTAACTAGCCCTGCAACACCCCCATTCTTCCAGTTCGTAAGCCCTCTGGCACCTACTATCTAGTTCAGGACCTCCGACCTAACCCTTAAACCTCAGTCTCCCATTTCACTGTCCTGGCCTTCCTTATTGTGCCTTCATACTTCCTTTTGCTTTTAAATGGGAGGACCCAAAAACCAGGTCTGCAGCCAAGACTTAGCCAGAGATCTCTCCTCCTTTGACTCTGGTCCTAAGGTACCTTTCCAGTACTCTCAGTTCAGACAGAGCCAATGCCATGTGAAACCTACAGCCTCCAGAGACATCATCTCTTTTCTAGGTTTGGTGGGCTTCTTCCATCACTGGATCCCTAAACTATTTCTTACTTGAACCTTGAATAGAGTATGACATAAAGACAAAACAGATCTCCACGTCTCATACCATGTGCATTTTCCACTTCTTCTTCAGTCTACTGCTCTTTGTGTGCCATTAGAAGCCCTTTGACTTCGGAAATGTAATTCTCTCTTCTATGGCTGTTTCTTTAACTGCTTAACAGTGGTGGTAATGCATGCAGGTGCTTTGACTTGCCCTGCTAATTTTTCAGAAAATGAATAAAATTAGCCCTTTCATTTCGCCAGTGAAATGATGTTTGATATTTCAGTATCTAGATAAGATCCTTCCTCACTTTCTTTGGTATCTAGAATAAATCATCTTTTGAATTGTATCATTGTTAATAAAATCACATCATCATATATTTTAAGATTTGGATGTCTTCTGCAATGATGTATTTAGGCAGGGAACCTCTGATTCAAATAAAATTAAGATCTCCCTGACTCATCTTCTTTTGCCATTTCTGTGATGAGTCATGACACTACTAAACCCACACATGCATTTTATGGAGAAAGAAGCCAAGTTGTTTCTGTTTCAAATATCGTTTCTTGATTTGTCTCATGTTATAATGGTTATTAGTAGTTTTTAAAGTCGGGTATAACAAGACATGTTGTTTACTTTGTTTGCTAGTATTGAGTGCTTCTGTGTCAAACCTGTAAAGAGGAAATCTCAGTTGGGTAATTTCCTCTATCTGATTGGCCTGGAGGTATATCTGTCAGGCATTTGCTTGATTGTTGAGTGATGCAGGAGGGCCCAGCCGGAGGGCCCGGTCATGGTGGTATACTCCCTGGACAGACTTCCTCCATGGTAAGTGCCTTAGTTCCTGCCTTGCCTCAATACCTAGAAGAGCAAGATGTGATATATCCCTTTTCTCCCCAGGTTGGGTTTGGGTGGCATTTTACCTTAGCAACAGAAAGCAGACTAGGACATTCAGTAAAACTACCTAGATTTGTTTTCACCCAAAATGTGCATGATTTTGATTTCAAACCTCTCTAAACGAAACTAAATATGTCAAGAGCATTGTTTCCCATGTTGTTCACTCTGGTCATCCCAGTTCACACAGTTTTCCTATTACATTGTTTTAGAGGCATGTTGTGCAAATTAATTTGGTACTACTTCATTTTGAAAAGTGTTGCTCAGATATTTACTGAGTTCATAATGCTGTTTCAGCATTTGGGACGTGTTTGCAGAGTCCTTTGAAAGCTAAAGTATTTCACTGTAATAAGAGGTTTCTGTTACAAGTGCCTTTGTAAATGTACTCAATCCCCATGCAAGTCTAACCTTTATCTGCTGTTGTCAGTCTGTGTAATAAGGATTATATTTTTATTTGTAGGTAGCTACAACAATTAACACTTCTTCATTGATATACCTTTGTTATATATTCTCTTTGTTTCTTATTCTGATTAATAAGCTTTTAATTTTATTATTTTTTATGTGTATGAGTGTACTGTCTGCATGTAGGTTGGTGCACCCATGTCATGCAATGCCGCAGAGGTCAGAAGAGGGCATCCGGATTCCCCTGGAACTGTAGTTAAAGATGGATCTTAGCCGCCATGTGGGTGCTGGGAATCAAACCTGGGTCTTCTGCAAGAACAGTCGGTGTTCTTAATCGTTGAGCCATCTCTCCAGCCCCAAGCTTTTAATTTTTAAAAATAATTTAAAACTTATGAGCTCTCTACCTGTAATTTTTATTAAGTAAATTTGCTTTTAGATAACTTCAAACATGTATAATTATTTCTCCATCCATGAAGCAATAATTACTTGAAATGTGCACTGTTGGAAGATTTATCTTTGAATGTGATACTTTGTACTCCACTTACTAAGATCCAAAAGTAAATATATATAGACCATTTTTAGTTAAATGAGAAAATCATTGCAATTAATATACTTAATGAAGAGATAGTCCTTACTTTAATGCATATTCTGTCTTCAGAAAACATTAAATCAAAGGCGTAGAGCTGTAAGGTCAGTCTTAAAGGTGTGACTCTGGTAGGTTAACGAGGGTCCAGTGTATGGACGCACCACACCAAAGGGCACTTGGGAGATACAAATTTGACTCACTAGGCCTTAAAATACGTACAAATAGGCACTGAAATAGATAATGAAATCTAGAAGTGCAGATAGAGGAATGTGCCTAAATAAGATAAAAATATATTGTATAGAACTCTCAAAAATTCAATTAAATCTTTAAAAGCATAATCAATAAGTAGACATTAGTCTTGACCCCATCTATAAGTGGAGGAGTGTACAAGCTATGAGTGTATATTAAGTAAATAGTGATCAACTTCATTGAGTTATAGTCTCTCGGGTAGCTGATTTTAGGGGTGGGCACCATGGGGAAGCAAGGCTTGTTATGTGAATTTAACAGGTTCATACATTTCATACTCTTTAGGTCCCTAGCTGTACTTCTGTTGCGTTGCTCTCTTTGACACATTAAGAGATTTTCGAAGCTATTTTCTTACTTTTATAAATATTACTTAATTAAAGGTGTTAAAATAAGCCAAAGCACTGAAGAAGAGTTTGGCTTCAGCTCACAATCTTAATATTTTCTGAAAGTCTTTATAGCACTTTATAAAATCTAAGCCTTCTAATGAATGCAGGCATGGCATGCATGTGATATGCCCTTGCCCATGCATTTTCATGTGGAAAATAGAAATAACTTAAGAATTTAAATAACGAGTTAGAAATATACAAAGAATGGGAAAATCCCATTGGGCAATAACTTCCCATTCATCTTTCAGTGGGGTTCATGCTAAATATTAGTCAACGCTCCACCTCAGCATTTGCTTATTCTATGTATTTGATGTATATTTGCTCCTTTTGTGGTTGGCTTAATTTGCTCTGCCCTTTATTTGCAAGTTTGCTCACATGGTAATAGTAGAATATAATTCCTACAGAATTAAGAATACTATTTATAGGCATGTATACTTTTCTTGGTGAGGATTTGATTTTTATACATTTCTGGTATTGTGAATAATGCTATAAGTTGATCCAGAGATGTATGTTCGATAATGTCATGTGAGTTCTCTATAACATAGAGGTGAAATTCTAAGTTTAATTTTCTAGAGCATTATAAAAAATGCAATCATCCCTTAGGCTTCAAAAGCTATGTATCATTGCCAATAATTGTTATTTTATTTATTTATATCTGTTTATCATTTACATTCCTGTTACTGTGATAAAACACAATAATCAAGGCCACTTATAGAAGGAAGAGTTTATTTGGCTTACAGTTCCAGAAGCTTAGAGTCCATAATGGTGAGATAGGCATGGTGGAAGGTTGTGGCCAGCCCAGAAGACAGTGATCCCATCATTAACTACATATAGGAAGCAGTATGAAAGTAGAAATTCAGTAAAGGTTAAAAAAAAATCTCTCAAAACTGACCCAGAGTGACATGCTTCCTCTATCATGGCCACCTCTCCTAAAGGTTCCAGGACCCTCCTCTAACAGCACCCAAAATTGAGGAGCAAGTCTCTAAATACTTGGATCCCATGGGGGATACTTATTCAAACTATGGCAATAAGTAACCCAAGTGAGTTTGCAGTGGTAGCTCATTGTGATTTCTATTTCAACCTCCATAATTACTTAATAATGTTCAGCATGCTTCTTTTATTGATCAGCTAACTGTACATTTTATTCAGAGATATATCTATTGAAAGCCTTTATTCAATTTTAAGTTGGTTAGACTTTTTGACCAATGAGGTATGAGTTCCTGATCTTTGAAATAGTACACTTGTACTATATATGCATACATATGTATAATATTAAAATATATTTCACATTTTTGTCGATTTTATTCTCACTTTATTCACAGTTCTCACAGATGTGAATAATTTTTGTACATTCAATAAGTTTTTTTTTCTGATTATGCTTCTATTTTTAAGTGTTTAGTGTCTAAGGGCTTACCTGTCTCCTATAATATGTTTGTGAGACAGTTTTATGTTTGCTTCTATAAGTTTGATATTTTAGCTCTTACTATTGGACTATTGATACATCTTTTTAAAATTTATTTATTTATTATTATTTTTATATGTGTATGAATGTACTGTCTGCATGTAGGTTTGTTCACCTGTGTTGTGCAATGCTGCGGAGGTCAGAAGAGGGTCTCGGATTCCCCTGGAACTGGAGTTCTCCTGGAATTGAAGTTACAGATGATTCTTAGCCACCATGTGGGTGCTGGAGATTGAACCCAGGTCCTCTGCAAGAGCAGTCAGTGCTCTTAACCCCTAGGTTATCTCTCCAGCCACGGTACATCTTATATTAATTTTGTGTGTAATGTGAGGTAGAGACACAACTTAATTTATGTTTTTACAGTATTTTTATTAAAATTTTGAGATTTTCATGGAATATAATTTGAGGGTATTTGGTTCAATGCCCCAATCCACATCTGCCCATTCAATTTCATGTATTTTATTATGAATATAATAAGGCCTGCACAGTATAATTTGTGTCCTCAAATGTGCTGCAGTGCATGTCCATTTACTGGAGCCTGGTTAACCTATAAAGAGTCCCATGCTTGAAAGAGATTGATTCTTCCCCTTCCAGTGACACCAGTTGACACAATTTCCTTAGGCTTGGTTTGGATTTCTTACCCATGTCCTTATACCTATGCTGTGATTTCTGGTTTGAGCTTTTATGGGACTTGTGAATGCCATTAGAATTGATGTGAGCTCATAAGAACAACTGACCAACTTCTGGTCTTCCTCCACCACTGGCTTTTACAATCTGCATGGCCCCTCTTATGGAATGGTTCCTGATCCTTGGGAGACGCAAGTTTGATATAGAAGTCGTATTCATGGAAAAGCACCCAGAAGCCCCCTTTTCTTTGCCCATTAGCCAGTTTTGGGTTTCTGTGTTAATCACCATATTCTGCATAAGGAAACTTCTCTCCTGAGAGTTGAGAGATGCACTAATCTATGGGTATAAAAACAATTAACTCATTAAGAGTCAGTTTATTTGGAGTTGATTTTTGTGCATGGTGAAAAGTAGGGGTTCAGCTTCATCTTTCTACAAGTGGCAATCCTGTTTTGCCAGCACCATTTGCTGAAGATCCTGTCTTTCCTCCATTGGATCTTCTTGGCCCTCTTGACAAATATAAGGTGGCTGAAATTGCATGTCCTCAGGTTTGGATCTTCATTCTTGTTACATTGATCTGTGTATTTTTGTGCCAGTACCAGGCTGTTTTTATTACAATAGCCCTGTAATATAGTTTGAAGTCAGGTATGGTTATCCCCCTTGTGTTGCTCTTTTTGCTCAGGGTTGCTTTTGCTAACCCGGGTCCTTTCTTTTTCTATATGAATTTAAGGATTTTTTTTCTCAGTCTGAGAAGAAACTCATGGGGAGTTTGATTGGAATTGCAACAACTCCAAATGGATCAAAGACCTCAGTGAGAAACTAGAAACTCTGAAAATGATAGAAGAAAATGTTGTCAGTAAACTACAAGACATAGGCATAGGAAAAGACTTTCTAAATCATACAGCTGCTGCATTGGAAACAAGGTCAACAATAGATAAATGGGACCTCATTAAACTCCAAAGCTTCTGTACAGAAAAAAATCCCCAAACAAACAAGCAAACAAACAACAACAACAAAAAACAATGAATGAAGTGAAGAGAAAACCCACAAAGTGGGAGGAAATATTCACAAGTGATACATCAGATAGACATTAGCATCCAGAAAATATAAATTACTCAAAAACCAAAGGACCAAGAAAAAAAAAACACTATCAAAAGATGGAGTAAAGAGCTGAATAGAGAATTCACAAATGAAGAAGTGAAGATGGCTGAGAAAAATCTCAGAATGTGTTCAACTTCATGAGTAATTAAGGAGTTGCAAATTAAAACCAGCTTAAGATTTTGTAATCATTCTGTTTCCCCAATTTGTCAGGTTATGGTCCAGCTGAGTAGTACTAGGTGTTAAGTGTTGAGGTCACCTTATTTTTGTTTGTAAATGGAGTGATAGAAGTGGTCTCAGTTCATCTAGAGATAGGTATAAATTTTGACTCTACAGGGTCCTGGCTCAGCAGGTTAAGATGGGGCTGTTAGGAAAATAGATATTCTGATAGGTTAAAGTAGGATATTGAAATTCTGGGTCACATAAACCTTAGAAGATGGGAAACAGGTAGTTGTAAGGGATGAAAGCTCAAGACCACAACTCTATGTTTGGGAAAAATCTTAGAAACCCAGAGTAAACTGATAACTGAGTTGCAAGAGGTTAATTAATTTACCATGCCAACACTGGAGAGGCATCCAGTTCCAGAATGAGATGGGATGCTCATGAATCCTGAAAGCTAAGATGGCTGCTGTCTGAAAAGGTTCAATGGACTCTCAGCAATGGTTATCTGGACTGCAAGTCTGGGTCAGGGCAGGATCCTGGAGACCCAGTCTGGGCTGAGAACTGAGATGGCGAAGAGTGACTCACCCTGCCAAGACCAGCGGGGCATTGCAAATCCAAGACCTTTAATTTCTTTTTAAAGTGTGAGAAAATATGTATCCAAATACTAATTACTGCAAATATCATTCTTTCATTTTTTTCTACAATGTGTAGTCTTGACATACTGTGATGGCTCATATATGAAATGTTTTCCAAGAAGCAATGTATATGTTAAAGCTTGATCAATACCTAGAGATTATTGGAGACTAATGGAAATTTTTTGAGTTTGGATCAACATCGAGGAATAAAGTCACCGGGGCCATATCTTTGAAGGTTAAAGTTTAGTTTCTGGAAAATTCTACATTCCCTGGTTCCTATCTGCCCTGAAGTCAGGATTTTTGTTCCACTATATTCACCCCACTATGATGTCCTGTCCCTCCACAGAGCTGCAAAGAATGGATCCAAGTGATCATGACTTATTAATCCATAAGCCTATGACATGAGTATTTCCAGATTCTTTTATCCAGATTTATAGTGAAAACAGAAAAGAAAATGTATAAGGAATCATTTTTAACTTTCAAGGTGGCGGGAAATGAAGCCTACTTAATATTGCAGGTAGGAGGGTATGGTTTATAAAGTTGATAAAAAGATGCACACTCTTACAATAAAAGTGGAATTTTTTTTCTTATCTTTTAACTGGAATAAAAATGTATAAGCTCCTCTGAAAGGCATAGCTTTGAGAAGAAAACCACAGGATACCTTGTTCCTACATGGCTCCCTAGAGAACTGTTTTCTGTGTTCATCCATGCAGACACTTATAGACCTGCAGACATTACCTATGCTGCTCCAGTGACCTTTCCAACCCACAACATGCTTTATTTAGCATAATTTGTCATATTAATAGTTTTGCAAGGATGATGGATATGAGATGTGTGATCGCCAAGGCTTTTATACAGATGTCAAGAAAATGCCTGCGAGGGCAGGAAATGTGTGACAGGGTCCCTGTGGGCAGCCCCTGGTCTAAGCTGATAGATTCAGCTTTGAGCATGAAGCAAATGCTGGAGAGGAGAGCTCAGGAAGTTACAAATTCTAGGAATGTTAAATGATTGCCTAGCTAAGTTCTGGGAAATGAGCAGAGAGTACTCCTGTGGGTTACAGCAAATGAAGCTGTATCAATCACAACACAATATCTTTAGCATCAGGTACCAGACATAGACCTAAAAAAATTAATATTTTTGCTGCTGAATTTGGGGTAATTTTTGTTCTATACTTCTTTAGTATATTTTTGTTTTAATCTTTTGAAAAGAAAGTTTATTCTGTGATATATATGTATATATACACATATATATGGGGTACATACATTGTTGGAGTTACATAAATGTTTAAGTTTGTAAGTTCTCATCTAATAGATTGCCTTGAATATGTGTGTGTGTGTGTGTGTGTGTGTGTGTGTGAATGTGTGCATGTGTCTGTGTGTTCATGTGTGGAGGGTGTTCTGGCATGTATATAGAGAACCCAGAGTTCAATGTTTGGTGTGATTCTTCAGCCACTGTCCAGCCGTCCACCTTATTTTGAAACAATTCTGTTAGTGGATTGGATCTTGACAAATATGCTAGCCTGGTTAGACAGTGAGCATTGGTGATTTTTCTTTTTTCTTTTTTTCCTTTAAAAATATTTTTAATTTATTTTTTATTGATGTGTTGTATATTTCATACATCATTTTCCAATTCAGTTCAGGCATATATCCCTTTCCCTTCCCCCCACCCCACCCCAACCCATCCCAGATCATGCATTCTGCCATAACTGTCCTGCATCTTTCTGGTCTTTTTTGTTATTGTTGTTGTTTTGTTTTCATTTTTTTTTAACAATAAGTGATAATCTGTGAGTACAAGCATCGTTCATGCAAAACCAACTACAACAATATAGACTGGACACTTATTTGATCAACTTGATTGAACATACAAGCCCCCCCTGCTGGATGGTGGGACCCATGAGCTGTGTGGGTTTGGGCACAACTGCTTGCAAATTGGTTTTGCATGAAGGATGCTTACATTGGTGATTTTTCTGTCTACACTGAGTATATACACTGAGTATAAGGGAGTGCCACCCCCTCTAGATTTTGTGGTTTCTTTTTTTTTTTTAATTTAATTTTTATTGATGCTTTGTGCATTTCATACATTTTTTCCAATTCAGTTCAGGCTTATTTCCCTTTCCCTCCCCCCCACCCCCCCCCCCCACCCCCACCCCCTCCCCTCCCCTAACCCCTCTCTCACACACACACACACACACACACCTAATAGATGAATGAATTAAATGTAATTTTTGCAAAGTCTATCTATGAGATAGAGCACAGATTAAAGAGGTAGCTCAGTTGTGCATAATCACTATTCCCTTGCAATATGGGGGAACTGGTGACCTGAGTTGGGATCTTACGAAACCACAAATAAAGAGAACACTCATCCATGCTGGTGGAATGTAAACTTGTACAGCCACTATGGAAAGCAGTGATGGAGACACCCCTCATTCCATCGAAGGACTCAAAATGAGCCTTCCATTTGATCAGTCATACCCACTCTGGGTTATATACCCGCAAGACACAACTTACTGCAAAAGATTACATTGCAACATCTATGTTTTATTGCAGCTTGTTCACAAATAGCAAAAAAGCTGGAACCAGCCCAGGTGCACCTCAACTGACGAGTGGATAAGAAAAATGTGGTACATGTATGATACAAGGAATACTCATGCAGCAGTAAAATGAGGAACAACATCATGAACTTTGCCAGGTAAGATGGACTGAAGCATTATGAATAAGTGAAGTAAAAACACGTCCCAGAAAAACGACAAACAGACACTGGTGTCCTTCATATGGTATGCTAGACCATACATAACCCAATGTTAAATATTCTCTGGAGAGAGGATGCATATTAAAAGAACAACCCCAGGAGCTGGAGAGATGGCCCTAGTGGTTTAAAGAGCGGCCGTGATGCTTCTTACAGAGACCCGGGGTTCGCAGTCCCCAGCACCCACATGGCTGGCCCGAGAGCCGTCCGACCCAATTCCCAGAACTCCACTCCAGGGGAATCCGAGACCCTCTTCTAGACCTCCCGCGGTTTGCACGACACGGGTTAACAGACTTGCATGCAGGCAGTAGATTCCACACATCAGGAACTATAAATTAAAAAAACAAAAAAAAAAGAACACACAACAGAAAGACTGCATCAGAAAGGAACTGAAATGGTGATTGGGAAGGGGGGATGGTTGGGGAAAGGGACACAGGAGTCTATATTCGATTAATGGTATTTAATTGAATGAGCTCAGCAGTACCACAGTTTTCGCCTATACACGGTCATACCAGACAATGGTTGTTTTAAGGACTTAGTAAACGTAATATGTGTTATTAAGACACCTGGTTCAGAATCTGATAACAAACGGGTAATGGCTCTGAGTTAACATGGAGAAGTAATCGCTGTTGACCACATTTGCTTACCATCAAATCTTGTTGAGCAAGATAACTTGGATTGGACACATATAAATTTTCCTAATTTCTCTGTTGTAACAGTATCACCTTGATTCTTACCTATAAGATAGCATCTTATAACATAAAAATTAAGTTTGATCTTCCCAAGCTTACCACATACAGTCACCAAACACAACATGGGTGAATTGATAAATCTGTGCCTTGACTCCACCCTATAGTTAATGAATAGAATACAACTGTCTTTTGGAACTCAACACTAAAAAAAAGGGGGGGGGATTCAGAAAGACATGAAACCTTCATTTTGTCAAACCTTTCAATTCAATCTTAAAACGAACTATGGAACAAGAATTTGTTTGTTCCGACAGGAACAACGTCCCACTTAACGGCTGAGAAAGCCAGATAAGCTTGCTTGCGTGGATCCCCCCCCCCCCCCCTTGTACC
>VZQC01012420.1:132546-236853 GCA_009823505.1 Rhizomys pruinosus | reverse complement strand
GAGAGAGAGAGAGAGAGAGAGAGAGAGAGAGAGTTCTGTATACAAGCTAAGGCACTGAAAAAAAAAAAAAAGAAAAAAGAAAACAAACACCAGAGCATGGTATCTCATACCTCTACTTCCAGTACTTGGGAAGATGAGGCAAAATGATTACAACTCACTCGATTAAAGTGTTGCCTTGGCTACGCTGTGAGTTTCAAGACAGCTTTGGACAGTAAGTGAGACCATCTCCACAAAAGTATTTAGATGAAGACAATAAGCAGTCTAAAGACATAGTCAGACATTGACATAAAACCAAGAAGAACCTGGGTGTCACATTTGTAATTCCAAAAGTCAGAAAAATAGGACAGCAGAATCATAAACTCAAAACCAGTATCAATAATCAGAAACAAAGTACTAATGTCTTTGAGTGGATTGTCTAAGGCTATCTTAAGCAGAGTATTTTTTTTCCTTTACCTCGGAATCCTTGAATTTCCCATGGTACACAGTAAGTGTGAATTATCTTTTAACCCATTATTCACAGATTTAGTCAGTGTTTCAGTAATTAAAGAGATCCAAAAATAAGATATTAATACAAAATGAATTAAAATCCTAAATGCTTATTTCAGAAACTATGTTTTCAAAAATGGAAAGAAATGTGATATAAATAACAATTGTAAAGCTATTTTAAGTATTAAAAGGCTAAGAAAAATATGAACTACTTTTCTTTCTCTTAGACAAATGCATACCATTTAATTCTATTAAATTGCAATTATAAAAAACACTGAAATAATAATGGGAAAGTTACACAGACAGACATGACACTTATATTTCATTCTAATGCAACATTACATTTACAGTCTATTTAATCTGGCAACACCTTCTGCTTGCAATAACATATTAAGTGAGTCTTTGACCACAGCATGGAATTTTCTGACTGTTGAAGTTCTTACATATCAACTATGATACCTGGGTTAGCCTGCAGTGCTTTCTCAGGGGATAGTCTTTCTTTCACATTTGTATTGATTAAATTTTTGATGAAGCATGAAATATAATTACAGTGAGATTAGAAAGCATTACCTACATGTGTTGCAATTGTCCATGAAATTAACAATTTTCTTCTTAAAAATACCTCGTATCTAATAAGTATTTCTTATATGAACTGGACAAAATTGAAGTTTACTATTCAAATTAAATGATAATTAGAAACTAAAATATAATAATTTTATTGTTGTATAGTTTTATTGTTTCATCAAAGAAAATGAGCTATTTAGGTAATATTTATTCAATCTACATTAATTAAATACTAGGATAAAATTCCTAGCTGAAGCTTTTCTAAAATGTCATCTTTCCTAATGAATATGTATAAAATAAATACAGAATTAGTTGGAGGGATGTTTTTGAAACATCTCAGATTTTTAACAACTAAATGGGCCTTTGTATTTGTCTACATTGTCAAAAACACAATGTGCATTCTGCCAAACTTCTGATTTTTATGACTAGTTCTATAGGTAAATGTTTTCTATAGAAATCAACTACAATGAAAAATTTTATGCGAAAAGAGATTTTAACATTTGCCAATTGCTCTCAGACTCCTTACTATAAAATGTTTTCATATATATTAAACCTAAATAACAAGCTGCCTTTGTAGAAATAGTTACTGTCTTCCTTGCATGAAGGATTTTTTTGGTTAAAAAAAAACAAACTTCATTCTCACTACCCCTTTGCTAATCACAGGCATTTGTTGGTTGCTAAGTGGATCATGGATATCACTTGATATGTCTTCCTGCAGGTTGTCTCCATTTTATCAGTTATTTGCAAGTCCAGCTGAGAAGTGAAATATATTTTAGTCATGTGATGCTGCTAACTAAAATGCATAAATTGGGTCTTGAAGTGCCTTTACAGTTAGAAAGCCAGAACATGAAATGAAGATGGGAGATTGTCAGGGTGCATCAGAAAAGAAGTGTTCAGAAGACTTTGGTGTCTGAAGCAAATGACTGAGTCATGGGATGAGCCTGTGGAGTGTTGAACTATTGTATTCAGAATAAAGAACTGAAATCAGGCCCAAATGGTGGTCTCTTAGCCTCTTTCCAAATTTAAATATGAAGAGGAGCCTTTTGTGCATGGACAAAAAAATCTAATGAGATTATAAAACACTGGGAGCATAAAGAGAAAATTAAAAATACAATGTTTGTAGTTCTTCCTCAAAGTCGCACAGCAAATGAATTGTCTATTAGAGATGACTCATGGAAAACTTTCCAACACCCCAGACTTTCAGATTCGAATGAAGTTTATGGATGTGTCCTCCATTGAGAAATCAAGGAACAACATAGATTCATTCACCTGATAGTATAGAAAATGAAAAACTGTTTTGAGCAGTTCACCTGTTTCAGTCAGGTTTTGGACCCAGTCTTCTTATTGTTGTTGTTGTCCCTTCCAATCTGCATCACTCCAAAATATGCATATATGTATGCTACATGTATATGTATTATATTTAATGTTTTCCTTAATTTGCAAAAAAAGGAAAACATTAAATATAATACATGTCCCATAATTCTGTTACGTCCATGATAAGCCTGAGTATTATGGAAAGCACAGCCTATTTGAGAGTAACAAACTCTGGAGTGGACCTGTAGTTTATGATTCTTCCCAAGTAACACAACTCAGATTATAATGTGACTGGAATTGGACTGGTTTTTTTGGGGGGAGGGGTTCTCATGTCTAGATTGTCCATGTAAATGTATTTGACAAGAAATGTTCATGTAGAAGAGTTACTTGGGGATTCTGGGAAAACTAGGTTAAGTGGACATTTTTTTACTATAGAAGTAGAATAAGCTGCTTTAAGGTTTTGCATACTGTAATTCAGTCAGCTGTAGTTTAGACTACAGATTCCTTGAGAAGTGAAATATATCCACTTTGAAAATGCAATAGAAGAGAAATACAAGACTGTGTATTCTTCATAACACCTAGGGGCTTTCATTCCAGTTACAATCTGCTCAACTTTTCAAGAAGTACAGAAGCATAGTAGCCAATGAGACCAATTAAGGAGTAAAGGCACTTGCTGGTGAGCCTGGCAAACTGACTTTGATTCCCTGGGACCCAGTCCCAAAAGTTCCCTTCTAACTTCTACTTACCCACTCTGGCAGGTGAACTCATACATATATACACACAAAATAAATATTAAAGTGTAATAAAAATTTTATGAGAAATTCTAAGGTGTTTATGTCACTTTATTTTTAATGTACATATATTACTGAATTTATGTGGATTCCATACAATGTATTTAAACATATTTAGCCCACCTTTCCTTATCTGAATTACCCCATAGTCTGCCCACAGTACTTCATGTAATTTGTCATATATATTAAGGCCTATGGAATCAAGTTTGTGTACCCAGATGTCCCTCAGTATGAATTCATGCACTGGAGACTGGTAGGGCTGCCTAGTGTCACTCCCTTAAAAAACATCAACTCTCCCTGAAACAAAGTTGTGGTCACCTGTCCATTTCACCATTTCTATGCTGTATTTTGTCTGATTGGGTTTTCATGGACTTGTGCATACTGTCACCATTGGTTTAAGTTCATATAAGCAAGGTCCCAGGAGCCTGTGAGACTTTATTTCCATATGGTCATGTACTTCTTGTGCCTCTTACAATCTTTCTGCCCCCTCTTCAGTAATGAGCACTGAGACCTGAGTGGGTAGTTTAATGTAGGAGATCTGTACAGGGACCAACACTCTGCAGTCTCTTACTCTAAATTTTGGGTGATTGTGGCTTTTTGTATTCATTGCTCCTGTTGAGTGGGCTTTATATCCAATTTGGTAACTGCTGATTACACCCTCTCCAGACACACAATAAAGCACCACTTCTGCACTAATATAGTTTGCTATGCCTGTCGTCTCTGTAGTGATTAGGCTTTAAAGCTGGGTTTGGACCACTGACTGATGTTCTCCCTTAGCATCCTGCATACTATCCTCCAAGACTGTGAGAGTTAGTCTTCAGGGAGGAGGTTTCCAGGTCAGTTCCAGCTCCATTGCCCCAAGTCCTGCGTCTGAAGTATGTCCTGTCTTCAGCACTAGGGCACTACTTTCAAAGTCTAAGATAATCAAAGACTTTGGCAATATCCTGTGTAATTTTGGGAATCTCTCGAGCTACCCTGAACAACTTGAAGTTGGCTATCTGTCAATGTTTCTTGAATAGATGCATGTGGATTTTTCAGTAAGCTTTTTTACCAATACATTTTCCTTTGTTTCTTCTCACGAGCTAATATTATTTATCTCACCTCTCTCCCTGTCTAGCCCTCCCTCTTCCATCCCAGTTAAAATACTTCTCCTCCCCCACTTGATGATAGATATCTCCTATAAATCCATCCCTGAGCTCCTTCTTCCCCTTTACCCCTATGCTTGGTAACTTTAGCTTTCTACTTGACACACCTGGAAATAGGGAACCTCAACTGAGGAACTGTTTCCACTGGACTGGCCTGTGGCCACATCTGTGGGCGTTTTCTTGATTGTTGACTGCTGTAGTACTACTCAGCCCACTGTGAGGTGCCACATCAGGGCAAGTGATCTTGTATTGCACAAGATTTGAGTTTCAAGAAAAGTTAGTTATAGTAGTAAACCTCAGTATAGGAAACCATCAGAAGAGGGAGCTGGACCTGTGAAAAGAGAATCCCATGTGGCCTCTGAGAATATTGATGGCCCTTAGTGTTCTAGGCAAGCTAATTGTGATTCGGTTAGGAAATGTTTCAATCAGATGAAATAATATGACTTTTCCATATTTTGGCCTTCCCTGAAACAATCCTAAAGTCACGACTTGCAGATATTGGAAAATAAGGCTAACCATTTATTTAGATCTAGATGCTGCCAACATGGGAAGAGTGAGGCCTGAACCACATGACTATGATGGATATCATGTCAAATAGAGCAAACACATAAAAATTCACTCATGCATATTTTATGTTGATTTGTTATAGTCTATCAAAGGAAGACATATTTGAGTTGCTATGGTATACTAAAATCAAATAACTTCGCTAGTAGACATTTGACATTTTGGTAAAATAATCTATTATATTATAATATATTATGAACTGTTTTGTTATCCCTTATTTTTAGGACAGGGAAGAAAGAAAGATTAATCAAATTCCTAATGTTTGAGCTTTTTTTTTTAATTTTTTTTTTAATTTTATTTATTTCTGTATGTGTATGAATGTACTGTCTGCATGCAAGTCTGTGCACCCGTGTCGTGCAATGCCGCGGAGGTCAGAAGAGGGTCTCGGATTCCCCTGGAACTGGAGTTCTCCTGGAATTGGAGTTTCAGACGGTTCTCAGCCGCCATGTGGGTGCTGGGGATCGAACCCGGGTCCTCTGTAAGAGCCGTCAGCGCTCTTAACCGCTAGGCCATCTCTCCAGCCCATGTTTGAGCTTTTAAATTGACTGAGTGAATATACAAGAACTCAGTATCTTGAAATAAAACATTTTTTATTATTTTGACACAGGAGTTACTAAAAAGGTTCTCTTTGCAATTCACAACATGTGAAGTCACCTGTAAATAAGGAGAACAAGAGAACCAAATGCTTTCTTGTAGTATATGGGAATACACATGTTGTACATGAGAAAGAGATAGGAAAGAATATAAGTAATGAACACATTTTAGAACTCTATAAACACTGAAGAATTCAAAACTGAACTGCCTGGGGAAACTGAAAATCATAAGAGTGTTTCTGATCCAGTCTGGGCTGATATCTGTTCCACAATCTAGTTTAAACAGCTTTGACTTTTGCACAGTTTGTGTCTCTCTTGGTTACTGCATATCTGATGCTAAAAGAGCTATGGTGTTTGTGCCGAGTGATCAACACAAGGGCTGACTCCCCATTCTACACCTTGGAAGATAGCCCAGAGTGTTCAAGCCAATGGAGTGATGGAGTTTCAGAAGTGGATGAGAGAAGGAAAGCTAAGGAGAGACATCTAGTCACTGGGGTAGAAAGAGGACAGAGTGGACAGAGCTGACAGCCACAACAAAGTATCAGCAAGGAGAGGCTGGACATGAAGAAGGCAGGGAACGCAGATAACAACATGTGTAGGAGACAACCATGGTTAGCAGACAAGCCTCCAAAGTAATTAGATGATTCCATTGAAAAGTTTATTCCCCTTATATTATAAAGGAATTTTCTTCTTTTTATTATTTTTGACAATTTCATACAATGCATTGGGATCATTTCCTCAACCCATTAGTCTCTCTGGTCCTTCTCCTGCTGCTTTTGATCCTCTCAGCTAGTCCCTGTCCTGTTGTCATGTCTTTGTGTTGTTACAGTATAGGCCTTCCACAGGTATCACAGCTAATGTGGTTCATGATTGTCACGACCACATCACATCCAGAAGTCAGTGTTTTATAAAGCTTCCCCATATCTTCTGTCTCTTATAGTGTTTCTACTCTCTCTTCTGCAACATTCCCTGGATTCTGGACGTGATAATATAGGTGTCCTATGTAGGCTGAGTACTCAATAGTCAATCCTTCTCAGCTGTATGACCCAATTTGAGTCTGCATTAATCATTGTTTCCAGGAAAAATAAAAGCTTGTCTCACAAATCCTGAGAAAGAAGCATTAGTGTATAAATAATATAAATATAAATAATATAAATATAAATATGTACAAGGTAATTTCATCACATGTTCCTTTAACAGAACATCACACTAAGGCTTGTGGCTTTCCATGCCATAGACTTTGACAAAGTATATACTACCCGTCATGTATCACCTCCCAAATTCAATAAAAAAGATATCGGTTACCCCCCCTCCAATAATCATGGCAGTATCACACCAGTGGACAAATCTTTCCTGGTAGTTCAGTATTCTACCATGTAGGGTCCACAATTGGGTAATTTCATTGATGTCTTTTCTCTTCCAGCACATTACACAGCACCTTCTGACACTATGAATGCTAGCCTTGAGGAGGAAGATTGCACCTCATTTCCAGCTTGATTTCTCTGTGTCCTGAATCCACAATGTGTGGTGTCAAAACAATAAGATCTTACGATCTAGCTCTAATGGGAAACAAAATGTAATGTCCACAGACTTTCACAAAGGAAATTTATTCAGCACTGAAGAAAAAATGAAATCATAAAATTTCTAGGAAAATGGATGTATTATAAAGTTGTGTAATATATATTTTTTTAATTAAGTAACCCAGGGCCAGAAAGACAAATGCCAAATGATGTCTTGCATGTGTGGCTCCTATCTTCCTGTTTTTAGATTAGTGTGTTTCATTTGGAGCAAGTGACAATAGAGGCCCAGAAACAAGAAACATGCCAGGGGTGGGGGTGACTTAAATGGACAACAGATAGGAAAATACATGGCATGAAAATAACACACTTCTGAGATATATTTGACAGGTAGTGACCATGATAAATCACCTCAAAAGATTAATAGTAATAAGTGGATGAATTTACATAAGTTTATATACTTCGTTTATCTGTGTTTATTTTCTTCCTGTTGTTTGTATAAATCATTTCACCCTAATAGTGAAAATATTAATTCTTTGGTGATATTGTTTGATAGAGGCCCAGGAAAGAAGCAAAGTACCTGAGAATGTCTATCATAGAAATTTAGTCAATGGGAAGATAATTTAAAAACAAAGACTGATGCCAAAACTAAATCTGAAATGTAATCAAAACAAATATCAAGCTTTGAGAAATAACAAAGAGCATAGACTTTTGTACAAACCAAGATGGAGGAAATTATTTTAGTTTGGAACTTCACCTTACCGGGGTCAACATATTCATTTGTGATTTGGGGGAAAGAGAATTGCCTGTAATGAATGTACTATGGGTTCCAATCGTGAAAGTTAAAATCTTTTTATGAGGCATTTTATTTTAAAATTTTGCCTTGTTAAATTGAGTTCTATAATTATCCTGTGTCTGAAGTTGCTTTTGACCTGTCAGTTACTGCATCATTGAGACCCAGTAACTCTGATACTTTAAGGCAGATTTGGCATTACATGGCAAAATAATCTCTTCAGGGTGTCAACATCTAGTGTCATCAAAAGAATGTTATTGCTTATTCACTGAAATCTCAATCTTCCCCATCCTACACACTCTCTCTCTCTCTCTCTCTCTCTCTCTCTCTCTCTCTCTCTCTCTCTACTATGGAAAACCACAAAATCTATGCTGAGTATTTTTGTCACATTAAATTGTGTAAAGTCCAAAGACCTAGCAGATATTAGAAAATTCTTCATTTCTCTAGTCTCTACATTTACTTCATCTGCATTAGATGCTGGTCCTGGGGCTGTGTACTATTGTAGTAAATGTTTCTACAAACCCAGCAGATATCTCACAAATATCTCACAAATTAGGATGTTGTGGAAGATTTTGTAGCAAAAACCTTTAATTAGACACTTTGTTATCTAATTTACTTTGGCTCATATGTCCCACCCTGTGGCACAGAAGACACTTGTAAAGGCTTGCATATTGACAGTGTCCTCTTGCTGCTATGTGAACCCAAAAAGGCACCCTGACCTATTGTGTGCTAGACTGCTAAGAAAGACATGGACCAAAACTGCTCATCATCCAGGCTGACAGGCATCCAGAAGCCAGGCATATGAGTGTGGGCATCTGGGAGCAGGTTTCCTCCAGCTACTCTGCCAGCTAAATGAGGAAATGGGAATAATCGCAGCTGGGTCTCACCCAGATTAGCAAAGCCACTCGGTGAAGTCAAAATCAGTGCCAACCTGCAGGATTGTGGCCTAAGCACATGGCTGTTTTTTTAAGTTAGTAAAATTGGGTGGTTTGTTAACACTGGGACAGATAACAGTGTATTTCTCAATAAATATTTAATGGAGAAAAATTTAAAAATCTTGAGAAGATGACAAGAAGGGAAGAAAAAAGAAGGAAGAAAAAACGAATGAGAAAAATGAAAGGCTTTATTCCTAGATCTTGGAACTTTTCCAAGAATAAGCCAAAGGACATGTATTTACCATAACCATCTTTTTATTAAATTTATTTATTTACATACTTTTATCAAATCTAGACCCGTAGCCCCCATCCCCCCACCCCTCCAGAGCTCATGCATTTCTGCCAAACATGCTTTTCATCTCTTTCTCAGTCTTTCTCAATATTCTCCATGTGGAATTTGACTGTTTTGAGCAGAATTTCACTGTTTCAGTCAGTTCTTTGATGCAGTCCTTTCTGTTGTTGTTGTTGTTTCTAATATGCATCACTCTCAACTGCTTTGAACAAAAGCTCAAGGGGCCATGCACAAGAAATACTTACAACTAGGTAATTGGCACTAGCATCCACAGATGAGGGATACCATCCATCATTTGATTTTCAGGGACTGTGTTACTTCACTCAGCATGATGTCCTCTAGCTCCAGACATTTTCCTGCAGAGCTCATGGTGTCATCTTTCTTTCCTGCTGCATAGAACTCCATTGTGTAGATGTACCACATTTTCTCTATCCACTCATCAGTTGAGGGGCGTTTGGGTTGGTTCCAGCTCCTTGCTATTGTGAAGAGAGATGAAATAAACATGGCCGTGCATGTATCTCTGAGGTGGGGTGAGTCTTGAGGGTACATACATAGGAGTGGAATGGTTGGGACAGTGGCAAGTTCATTCCAAGTCTTCCAAGGGTTCTCCACAATGCTTTCCATAGTGGCTGTATGAGTTTACATTCCCACAAGCAGTGGATGAGTGTTCCCCTTTCCCCACAACCTCTCCAGCACTTGGTATCATTTGTTTTCTTGATCCTAGCCAGTCTTATTGGAGTAAGATGATATCTTAAAGTGGTTTTGATTTGCATTTTCTTAATGATTACTGATGTTGAACACTCCTTAAGGTGTTTCTCAGAAATCTCTAATTCCTCACTTGTGAAGTCTCTGTTGAGCTCTTTGTTCCATCTATTGAGTGGGTCATTTGTTTTCTTTCTTCATTGTTTTTTGAGTAGTTTATATATTCTGGAAATCAATGCTTTGTCAGATATTTCTGCGGTGAAAGTTTGCTCCCACTCTGTGGGATTTCTCTTCACTTCCTTCATTGTTTCTTTTGATGTACAGAAGCTTTTGAGTTTAATGAGGTCCCATTTGTCAAGTGATGACCTTAATACTTGCACAGCTGCTGTCTGATTTAGGAAGTCTTTTCCTACGCATATGTCTTGTAGTCTGCTGCCAACTTTTTCTTCTATCGCCTTCAGAGTTTGGGGTTTCATATTGAGGTCTTTGATCCATCTGGAGTTGACTTTTGTACAGGGCGAGAGGTAGGGGTATAATTTCATTCTTCTACAAGTGGTGATCCAGTTTTGCCAACACCACTTGCTGAAGATGCTCTCTTTTCTCCATTGTGTCTTCTTGGCCCCCTTGTCAAATATGAGATGGATGAAATTGTATGTGCTCAGGTTTGGATCTTCGGTTTTGTTCCATTGGTCAAAAGGTCTGGTTTTGTGCCAGTACCAGGCTGTTTTTATGACTATAGCTCTGTAACATAGTTTGAAGTCTTGTGTAGAGATCCGCCCTGTGTAGCTCTTTTTGCTCAGGATTGTTTTGGCTTTTGGGGGTCTTTTGTTTTTCCAAATGAATTTAAGGACTTTTTTTTCCAAGCCTGTGAAGAAACTCTTGGGATTTTGATTGGGATTTCATTAAATCTATACAAGAGTTTTGGTAGAATGGACATTTTTACAATGTTAATTTTCCCAATCCATGAGCATGGAAGGTTTTTCCATCTTCTGATGTCTTCTTCAATTTCTTTCTTTAAAGGTTTAAAATTTTTGTTGTAAAGATCTTTAGTGTCTTTGGTTGGGTTTGTTCCTAGGTATTTTATTGTTTGGGGGCTATTGTGAGTGGGAAGGTCTCTTTGAATTCTTTCTCCAGTTGCTTGTTCTTGGTGTAAAGAAAGGCCATTGATTTTCTAAGGTTAATTTTGTATCCTGCCACTTTGCTGAAGCTGTTAATCGTTTCTAGGAGTTTTCTGGTGGAGTTTTTAGCATCCCTTAAGTAAACAATCATATCATCAGCAAATAGGGATAGCTTGACTTCCTCTTTTCCAATTAGTACTCCTTTAATTTCCTTTTCTTGCCTTATTGCTCTAGCAAGTGTTTCAAGCACTATATTGAAGAGGAGTGGTGACAGGGGGCAGCCTTGCCGAGTTCCTACCTTTAAAGGGAATGTTTCTGTCATTTCCCCATTTAGGATGATATTGGCTGTGGGTTTCCTGTATATGGCTTTGATTACATTGAGGAATGATCCCTCCAATCCAATTCCTTCTAGGACTTTAAGCATGAAGGGATGCTGGATTTTGTCAAAGGCTTTTTCAGCATCAATTGAGATGATGGTGTGGTTTTTGTCTTTGATTCCGTTTATGTGTTTGATGATGTTTATTGATTTTCGTATGTTGAACCATCCCTGCATCTCTGGTATGAATCCAACTTGGTCATGATGGATGATCTTCTTGATGTGGGTCTGTATGCGATTTGCCAGTATTCTGTTTAGAATTTTGGCATCTGTGTTCATGAGGGAGATGGGTCTATAATTCTCCTTTTTAGTTGGATCTTTGCCTGGTTTTGGTAATAGAGTGATGTTGGCTTCATAGAAGGAATTTGGGAGAATTCCCTCTGATTGTATACTTCTAAACAGTTTCAGAAATAATGGTTGTAGGTCTTTTTGAAATGTTTTATAGAATTCTGCTGTGAAACCGTCTGGGCCTGGGCTTTTTTTAGTTGGGAGGCTTCTTACTACATCCTCTATTTCTTCATATGTTATGGGTCTGTTTAAGCTGCTGGTCTCCTCTTGGCCAAGCTTTGGTGATTCCCAAGATTTCAGATATTCATCCATTTCTTCTAGATTTTCAAACTTGGTAGAATATAGGTTCTTGTAATATTCCCATATAATTTTCTTGATCTTTTCCTTGTCCGTTGTGATATTTCCCTTTTCATCACAGATTGTATTGATTTGGAGTTGTTCCTTCTTTCTTTTTGTTAACTGGGCTAGAGGTCTGTCTATCTTGTTTATTCTTTCAAAGAACCAACTTTTGGCTTCATTGATTTTTTGTATTGTTTTCTTTGTTTCTATTTCATTGATTTCTGCTCTGATTTTTGTTATTTCTTCCTGTCTGTTGCGTTTAGGGTTCATCTGTTGTTGCCTCTCAAGTGCTTTTAGCTGTAGTGTTAGATCATTCACTTGTGCTCTTTCTGTTTTTCTAATGTAGGCACCCAGGGCTATAAACTTCCCTCTTAGGACTGCTTTTAAGGTATCCCATAGGTTTTGTTGTGTTGTATTGTCATTGTCATTGTCATTCAGTTCCAGGAATGCTTTTATTTCTTTCTTTATCTCTTCCTTGACCTGTTCATTATTCAAGAGTGTGTTGTTTAGTCTCCACGTGTTCTTGTAGGCAGTAGGGCTTATCCTGGTGTTGATGTTGAGCTTTATTGCACTGTGGTCTGATAGAATGCATGAAATTATTTCAATCTTTTTGCATTTGTGGAGGTTTCTTCTGTGGTCAGTTTTGGAGAATGTTCCGTGGGGTGCTGAGTAGAAAGTGTATTCTCTGGTATTAGGGTGGAATATTCAGTAGAGGTCTATGAGGTCCATTTCGTGTATCGTATAATTCAGTTCATATGTCTCTCTGTTTATTCTTTGTCCTGTTGACCTAACCAAAGGACTCAGTGGTGTATTGAAGTCCCCTACTATGAGTGTACTGGGCTTAGTGTGTGACTTGTGGTCCTGCAGAATTGTCTTTCTAAAGTTTGGTGCACCAGAGTTTGGGGCATATATATTCATAATTGTGAAATCTTCTTGGTGAATTGTTCCTTTAATAAAAATGAATGGCCTTCTTTGTCTCTTCTGATTTCTTTTACTTTGAAGTCTATTTTGTCTGAAATTAAAATATCAACACCTGCTTTCTTTTTGGTACCATTTGCTTGGAATATTTTTTTCCATCCTTTCACTTTAAGGTGGTGCCTGTCCTTGAAGGTAAGATGTGTTTCTTGCAGACAGCATATCAATGGATTCTGTTTCCTAATCCAATCTCCCAGTCTATGTTTTTTGATTGGGGAGTTTAGTCCATTAATATCTAAGGTTATGACTGATAGGTTTGTGTTGATTCCTTTTCCTTATTATCCATTTGCGGTTTAGGTTTCAGTTTCGATTTCTGCAGTTTTGCTTTTATTGATTTCTCTTTCTAGGTGCCTGGGGATGGTTGCTCCTTTATTCTGTCCTTCGAATTACTTCAAGTATTCTCTGAAGGCTTGGTTTTCCGGACATGTATTCTTTCAACTTGTTTATGTCATAGACGGTTTTTCTCTCTCTTTCAATTATAATCGACATTTTTGCTGGGTATAGTAACCTGGACTGGCATCTATTGTCCTTTAACACTGGGAATGCTTTGCTCCAGGTTTTTCTTGTTTTCATAGTTTGCATTGAGAAGTCAGTTGTAATTCTGATAGGTTTCCCCTTATAGGTCACTTGTTCTTTTTCTCTTGTGGCTTTAAGGATTTTGTCTTTGTTTTGGTGTCTAGCATTTTAACTATGATGTGGCGTGGAGAATTTCTTGTCTGTTTGGAGTTCTATGTGCTTCTTGTATTTGTATTGGTTTGTCCTTTTTTAGTTTGGGGAAGTTTTCATCTATTATTCTGTTGAAGATCTGATCAATACCATTCTCTTGGGATTCTTCTCCTTCCTCTATTCCTATGATGCGGAGGTTTGATCTTTTCATAGTGTCCCACAGCTCCTGGTTGTTCCATTTTTGTGTATTTTTAAATTTTTCATAATCTTTCCTTGAGGTTTTTAGTTGTTCTGTGTTATCTTCCAGGTCTGATATTCTTTGTTCTGCTTCCTCCATTCTGCTTCTGAGGCTTTTTCCATTCCTTTCCTCTTGATTGGATGAGTGTTTGATTTCCTTTTTCATTTCCTCTTCTGATTTTTTAGTATTTCTACTTCTTTTTGGAGCTTCTCAATCTCTTCCTGTAGCTCTTTGCTTCACTGGTTGATTTCTTTATCTTTTTCAACATGGGATCTTTTCAGAGTTTCTACTTCCTTCTGGAGTTTGTCATTCTATCTCTCTAGGTCCTTCTTGAGCTCTTCATTCTCTTTTCTTAGTTCTTTGATTTGCTCTTTATAATCTTGTGGTTCTTTAAATATATTCCCAATTGTGTTTCTGATATCCGTGTTCTGAGCCATCCCCAGAGGGATCCCACTGTAGGAATCTTCCATAGGGTTGGCGAGCTTGGTGAGGGATTATACTGCCCCTTTCCTGTGTTGTCTCTTCTTTGTGTTCCTGGCAAATGGGCTTCTCCTTGCCTGTATTCCATTGTGAGTCCTAAATGCCTCTTCACTGTGTTGAAAGCTTGCTTTGCTTGCCTCCTTCAGATGACTTTGTAATCCCAGTTGGCTGCGGGGGTGCTCTTTATCCCACACCCCAGTACCTGTGCTTCATCTGGTTTCAGGATATCTCAGTTCTCAAGACTCTCACAACCCTACCTTTTATACCAGCTGGTATGATAACTCTGGCCCCACAGCCACAAAAGCCTATTAAGCAAAAGACAACTGGATTAACGGGTTAACTAGATTAAGTCAATCAACAATCAGCCTTGCTGAAGCACCCAGCTCCTACCTACCTGTGCTTGCTTCAGCTGGTATCGGGAGATCTCCATAACTGTTTTCTTATGCACTTATCAATGCAATACAGAAAAGCCAGGTGCATTAAGGGTGGGGGGGTTGGGGCAGGGAGGTGGGTTAAAAGCTAAGGGAGACAGAAAACCACTAGAAGCTCAGAAAAGAATTGGCTTAAACACACCAAGAACCTGATTTAACATTTAAGAGCATTTTCTTATCATTAATGAGCATCAATATCCATCTAAGTACTGACTGGTAAAATTTAATGCCATAGTAGTAACAGAAAGAGCAGTAAGCAACTTACAACAATATTAATCTCGAAGGGAACAGAGATGTTTGAATATAAAAGATGAATTGTTTTTAGTCACTACTGTTTACACATTCCTGTGCTGCTATTAGATACATTTCAACTGTTTTCAAAGTAACATCCTATTATGGAAACTGCGTTCATGTTGTGCAATGCCATCAGAGGCAGGAAGAGGATGTTGGATCCCCCAGAACTGGAGTTATTGATGGTTGTTGGCCACCATGTGGGTTCTCAGAAAGAAACCCAGTTCTTCTGCAAGAGTACCCACCCCTCCCTATTTTAATATATTCTTGATAGTATATTCTAGATATTGACCCTCTGTCAGATGTAGATATAGTGAGAAATTTTCTCATCCTACAAATTGCCTCTTCATTCAAATGATTCTGTTTCGTTGTACAGAAGCTTTATGGTTTCATGAAACCACAGTTGTCAGATGGTCTTAATCTCTGCCTAATAATTATGGTTCACAAAGTTGTTTCCTGTGCTTATAAGCTCCAGTGTATTCCCTAGTTTCTCTTCTACTAGATTCACACTATCAGGGTCTATGCTGAAGTCCTTGAGCCACTTAGAGTTGAATTTTATGCATGGTAGGAGATAGGTATATAGTTTCATTCTGCATTTAACTATTCAGATCAACTAGCATTATTTGTTGAAGAAGCTTTCTTCCAATGTGTACTTTTGTAAAAAAATCAGGTGACAGTCCTCAATTCCATTCCATTTATCAGTACATTTGTTTCTTTGCCATTATAACACTGCTGTTTTTATCATTATAGCTCTGTACTATAAATTAATACAATAGGAGGTTATTGTTTTTTAGGGTTGCTTTGGTTATCTTGGTCTTTTGCATTTACATGTGAAATTTTAGTTTATTCCTTTTCAACTTTTATTAAGAATTATGCTGCAATGTTGATGAGGATTATGTTTGGTCTATGGACTATAGATTGGTTTTGGTGGGATGACCATTTTCACAATATTAATCCCACCAATATATATGTAAAAGAGGTCTTTCCATCTTCTTCTGTTTTCATCAATTTCTCTCTTCGACATGCAAATATTTTTATTTTACAAGTCCTCCTCTTCATGGGTTAGGTTTATTCCATAACATATTTTTGAATCCCTCATTTCCCTGACTTCTTTCCCAGTATGTTAGTTTAGTGTATAGGTAGACAATTGATTTTTGTGTGGTAATTTTGTATCCTGCTACCTTTCTTGCTGAATTGGTTATCAGGTCTACAATTTTTCTGGTGAAGATTTTTAGTGTCTTTCATTCATAAAATCATATCAGAGACAAAACAATGTTGTTGTTTTTTGCTTCTCCCTTTCCTGTTTGAATTCATTTCCTCCTCTTTAGTGTCATTCTTATTGCTCCAGGCAAAATTTCAATAATTTTATTGAACAGTACCAGGCATCCATTTCTTATTCACGATTTTAGTGGGAATACTTTTTGAATTTTTCCCAGTTTATCATGATGTTATCTGTGGGCTGTCTGTATATTGACTTTATTACATGGAGATGTGCCCTTTTTTAGTCCTAGATTCTGTGATTTTTATCATGAGAAAATTATTGATTTTGTCAAAAGGGTTTTCTGCATCTAATGAGGTAAATATGTGGTTTTTGTCCCTAAGTCTATTTATATGGTGGACTACATTTATAGATCTATGCATGTTGAAGCATCCATATATCTCTCAGATGAAGTTAACTTGCAAGACCTAAGCCTGATATTGACACATAAGCTACAGGGTAATAAGTTTTAATTAGTAGAAAAAAAAAAACATTAGAGCTATATAATGTCACTGCAAATGAAGACAATATAAATAATTTAAAATTTAAATTTTATCTTGCAATTCCATGAATTCATTCAGTGAAAAGTAAAATGAGGTGAATTGCAAAATATCTAACATCTATACATTGTAAGGGCAGATATTTTAAAGACATAATATTATACATATTTTAAGGGCTATCTTAAAAGGAAACTAACTAATGTAATGATTTTTAGGAAACTTTTCTACAAGTTTGAAAAGACATATACATCTGATAGTTCAATTTGATAACAAGATTTCCTTTAACACATTTTTAGGACATCATGGTCACAGAAAGAAAAAAACATATTCAAAAGTCCAGGTAAAAATTTCTTGATTATATTGATTAACTTATTGATCTTAACTAATCAAATAGAACAAGCATTTTCTTAAATTATGCTCCCGAAGGTTCATGGTTTGGAATATGTACTTAGATAGTTGTACTTTTAACTACCTTGAGAGTTTGTTAGTTATGAAACAACAACAACAAAAAAAGTGTTCATTATCTATATTATATAAAACATAAAATACTAGCATACTGTGAAGAAATAGAATCACAATACATATTCCAAAACAGCCAGTCTATTAATTGTCTTGCTTTATTACAGAACAAAAACTTGGTCATTTCATTCTGCTACATTTTTATCAATGTAGAATTAGATATTTCATATTCATAATGCAAACTTGTTCTTTTTTTTTTTTTTTACATTTAGAAAATTTTTATTTTCTAATGAGAAGCTGTTTAAAATTTTAAAGATTTCAAAAGATAAAAAAGGAAAAAAAGAAAAAATAGAAACTGATTTAGCAGTTAAGAGCATCGGCTGCTCCTACAGAAGACCTGGGTTTGACTCCCCGCACCCACATGGTGGCTAACAACAATCTCTCACTCCAGTTGTCAGACTCCAAGGCAGACATGTGGTGCACACGCATGCATACAAGCAGGATCTGAACTCTTCTGACTGCTTTGTTCTTTCTTTTTTTTTATGTCTTTTTGAGACAGGGTCTCCCTTATAGCCCCAGCTGTCCTGGAACTCACTATGTAGACCAGGCTGGCCTTGAACTCACAGAGGTCTGCCTGTCTCTGCCTCCAGAGTGCTGAGATTACAGGCGTGTTCCTCCACTCCTGGCCTTTGTTCTTTCTTTTATCATTATTAATCAGCCACATGTTCTCTAGCTTCTCTGTCTCCTAACCATGTTTCTTTTTTTTTTTTTAATTGTATTTATTTATTTATTTTTAACAAATCTAGACCATATGCAAACTTGTATAACCTGACCCAGCCATACCACTCTTGGGTATATATCCACAAGACTCATTCTACTGCAAAGATACATGCACATCTATGTTTATTGCAGCTCTCTTCACAATAATGAAGACCTGGAACCAACCCGAATGCCCCTCAACTGAAGAGTGGATAAAAAAAATGTGGTACACAGTGGAGTTCTATGCAGTGGTGAAGAAAGATGACTTCATGAAATTTTCAGGTAAATGGATGGAACTTAAAGCCATTATGATAAGTGCGGTAACACAGTCCTCCCCAAACAAAAAGGGAATGGTTTCCATCATTTCTGGATGCTAGCACCAAATCCCCCAGTTGAAAGGTAAGCCGAGGAATGTGATTGTTAATATTTCTTTTTATCTGAAAGCAACTGTGCTGTTATAATGTGAATCTCTTAATATGCCCTAGAATTAACTTACCACTTATTTTCATACATTGTAATTACCATATATGTGAGGAAGGTATGTATTCATATTTTAGAGTAATATAAAATAAAAGGGAAAAATATGAAGTCCTAAACATATTTTGGAATTCACATACAGTTTATTTCCAGAGGACATAATTCTGGTATATATGTGATGTTTATATAGTCATATTTTGGAGCACTACAAATGGGAGGGAAAACAACAACATAAGGACTGGGTCAAAGAACTGATTGATTCAGTTAAAGTCTATTCAAAACCTCTACAGAGAAAAGCTTTTAAAACACTGAGAGAAAGATGCAGGACATGTATGACAGAATGCATGAACTAGGATGGGGGGGCAGGGAAAGGGGAATATATCTAAATTGAACTGAAAATGAGGTATGAAACACACAAAACATCTATAAAAGTATTTTATTTAAAAAAGTAACGTTCTATTTGGAAGCAATAATTTCCTAAATATTTCCAGTATAATAACATTGCTATTTTATAGAACATAAAACAGAAATTAATTACATATTAGTGGAGGATTCAGTTTTACATTTAGGTTTTTATTATTTTTATATTTTTCTGCTCTTGTTCATACATAAGCAATGTTAGTATTTAAATAAATCTTTTATGTACATTGCATAAATTAAAATGAAAGCCTAATGGATTTAATTTCAAAAAGCACTGTGTTTAATAGAATATGGGTTTTAGCCGGGCGTGGTGGTGCACGCCTTTAATCCTAGAACTTGGGATGCAGAGGCAGGCAGATCTTTGTGAGTTCAAGTCCAGCCTGGTCTACAGAGTAAGTTTCAGGACAGCTGGTGCTACAGGGAGACAATGTCTCGAAAAGACAAAAAAAAAAAAATAGAATATGGGTTTTGAGTTTGCTTCTATGCTCTTTTCTGCCATATGTTCTTCCCTTCTGCATGGCCATATGCCATAAGAAAAGGCCCTTATGACAATCAACAGACACAGCAAAGGATGATGAATTAACGTGACCAACATGCACAAATAAATATTCAAAGTGATAACATTGTTTGGAAATTATTCCTAAATGAATGAGGAGGAAGAAAGGAAATCTTCAAGAAAGATTGCAGACGGTGTGAAATGCATGCTAGAGGAAGATGTGAGATCCAAGTACTGAAAACTTCAAGTATTTTCTGGGTTTATCCACCCTATACAGTTTATGTACTTGTTCATTGAAAAACAGGAAACTACCATTCTATGAAAAATCCATACAATTCTTCTGTGGTGTAGATTTATTCTTAGCAACCAACTCTACAAGGATTATGCTTAACAATATGCTGATTTCTACATCTTCCATAAGGTAGTGACCTCCAGGATGAATGAAATATAGAGAATGCCTGTGACTGAGAGGCAGCATACCAAGGAACATCATCTCTCCTATAATCACAAGGACTGATCACTTCCTCCTATGATGTATATTTATGATTTTCCTACGAGAGCAATAGTGTGACCCAGTGATATCTGAAATACAGGGCAGCATGTTTGCTTTTTAGGACTAGGAATGGAATTTTGGCATCTATTTGCCAGTACCAAAGATGCTGCTACACTGATACAGTATATAGAAATGGCCCCTCATGAAGGATTATCAAGCCCAAATAACAAGAGTGACAGTTTAAAGAGTTCTAAATGTTTTAATGAGCACACTCTCTAACTTTTCATAGTCTAGTCTCTATGAGAAAATTCATCACCTTGGTCTACAGTTACTGAAATAGTGCTTGACACATAACACAGCAATGAAGACAACTAATTAAACGTGTTGAAGATAAATGAATATGAGAAATTCAAAATCCATACATCAATGTCACTAGAATTATTTAGTTTTATTAAGAGACATAGCTTTAACTATATTAGAACAACAAGGGTGTATACATAAATAAAGTCTTGAAAAATATATAAACTATGACCTTTATATTTTCATCAAAACAATGGTTTTAAGAAGCATGATATTAATGACAGACTATAAATGAACAAAAGTCATCTCAACACCATTTAAGAATATATATATATATATATATATATATATTATGTGATATATATAACCAGAATTACATTCCTTGTATTATATACATGATGTTGTAGTACATTCTCCACATTGACTTGTCAAATAACTTTCTACCTTTGTTTCTCTGAGCCCCAGTACCCCATTTTCCTGCTTTTGTCTGTGTTATTCACCAATAGTATTAATTCATTTTCATTTGTAAGAATGCAAACAGCTTTCTTTAACACAGGTATACAGTGAAAGAACAGTGGTATTTTCAATTGAATGTCTTTTCAGTGCTCAAATGCAATATCTTAAGAACAGATCAGACTTAGCATCACCTTAATTTTCCATAAAATACACAGACTTTGCTGTTGAGCATCTCTTCAATTATGCTTAGGTTTGCAAGCTTAAATGTGAGCAACTCATTTCAACCACAAAAAAACCAAAAATGTCAGCACCAAATTCACAGACTTTTCATCTTTGTTTGGAAGCATGAAGCATGAGAGAAAATTTATTCCATAAACGTAAATAAGTATGCAAGACATTTAAAAGCACAACTAAAAATCAACATAGAAATTTTAAAACTTCAACAGTTATTTATTAATAATATAAATTAGTTTAGATTTTCTTGTTCACATTTTACTCTCGGAAATATTTCTGAAATTAGCTTTGATATTTTTATACTATTTCATTTACTTTTGAGTTATTAAGCAGTGATCATTTCCAAATGCAGTTTTATACCTTTGAAAGAAGTAATAGGCTGCAAAAAATAAATGAAATAATTTCTCAATGGAAAAGAAATTTTATTTTAATGAAAAAATACCTATATAGGGGCTGGAGAGATGGCCTAGCGGTTAAGAGCACTGACCGCTCTTACAGAGGACCCGGGTTCGATCCCCAGCACCCACATGGCGGCCAAGAACCGTCTGAAACTCCAATTCCAGGAGAACTCCAGTTTCAGGGGAATCCGACACTCTCTTCTGACCTCCGCGGCATTGCACGACACGGGTGCACAAACTTGCATGCAGACAGTACATTCATACACATACAGAAATAAATTTTAAAAAAATTAAAAAAAAATAAATAAATAAAGAAAAATACCTATATAATAACACGTAACAGCATGCAGTTTCATGTAAAATTAAATATTTATTTTCAAAGTTTATGCTACTAGTGAATGAATTTGAATCATTATTTAGCCTTTTCTTGTAGTAGGGTATTAATGGAATTTTTTTTTTTTTTTTGTATGTGTATGAATGTATTGTCTGCATGCAGGTCTGTGCACCCGTGTGGTGCAATGCCGCGGAGGTCAGAAGAGGGTCTCAGATTCCCCTGGAACTGGAGTTCTCCTGGAACCGGAGTTACAGACGGCTCTCAGCCGCCATGTGGGTGCTGGGGATTGAACCCGGGTCCTCTGCAAGAGCAGTCGGTGGGTATTAATGGAATTTAATCACAGCCTATTTAAACAATTATATCCCACTCTGGTGGTCTCTATGTGTTCTAAATTAAACCAACTTGGGAAAGAAAAGGATTTAATAATCAGATTTTAGTTTATAGTCCATCATGGAGGGAGGACATGGGAGTGTTAAAGGCAGAAATCTAGAGGCATGGATTGGAGTATAGACCACATTGTCCACTGGCTTATTATCGGAGTCATGATCAATTCACATTCTTTTATACTCTAGGGCAACATATCTTGAGATGGCACTGCCCACAGTGTACTGGGCCCTTCTACCTCAATTAGCATTTGAGGAAATGGCCCACAGATATGCCCACAGGCCAATATAATGGAATTAATTCCTCAACTGAGGTTCCCTCTGCCCAGGTGTATCTAGTTGACAACCACTATTCAGACAAGATTGGCCTTGATCTCACAGAGATCAAGTGTCAGAGTGTTGGTTTTAAAGGTGAGCATCACCACCCTTGGCTCATAAGGTTTTCTTTTTTTTAATAAAAAAATTTATTTGAAATAAGGGAATAGAACTAAAAATGGAAATTTACTCACGTTTGTGAGTAATTGTCAATCATATTGTGCTGACTAATCATAGTTTCCTACCACAAAGAGGGAAAAGGAACAGAGCTACTCATATAATTAAAATGTTCTCGGGCCTGGAGGGATGGCCTAATGGTTAAGAGCACCGACCGCTCTTGCAGAGGACACGGGCTCAATCTCCAGCGGCTGAGAACTGTCTGTAACTCCAATTCCAGGATAACTCCAGTTCCAGGGGAATCGGAGACATCTTCTGACCTCCGTGGCATTGCACGACACAGGTGCACAGACCTACATGCACACAGTACATTCATACACATAAAAAAATAAATAAAATAAAAAAGTTCTCATGTCTATAATATAATGTACAATGATGTCCATGTTTTCATGTTCAAGTAAAGAAGAAATATTGGTGACATGTATGAAGAACATTGGTAAGCATGTCATAAAATATGTCTATAAGAAAATAACGTACATACAAAATAAAATTTGCTGAAAATTTACAGCTTTAAAAACTTACAGTGGTCAGTGGGGGAGGAATGAGAAGACAGCATATTGATATAAACAGACAAAAAACTCACTGGTAACTGATTTTTGCATGCTATCAAAATATAAAAAGTAGACTAAACAGTGATATCCCAGCTCACCCATGAGAGTCAAGGCCAGAATATATTGACTTAGTAAGTCTATGAAGTTACTGAAACTCCTTTACTGTACGTAGAGTGTCAGATGGAACATTTGCTTTGGAATGTGATGTCTCATTTTTCTAGAAGGCAATCAGATCTGGAGGACCAGTGTTCAGTGACCAAGTATTTTCTTACATTCCACCAAGCGTGTCATACATGCCATGTATTATTATCTAATACTACTTCATTGCCAAGTGTTTTCAATTCTTATAGACACATAATTAAAAAACAACAAACACAATAGAAACAAGGTACACCAATGGAAACTACATGCAGAATGTCATAGAGTAGCTGAGAGTAACATGCACATTTGTTAAAACTGAAGGCACGTTATTCACATGACAAAATGGAAATCATTTTTAGTGACTAAGTGTGCTTTTAGTTTTATTTTTTAAAAAATACATTCACAGAAAAAGTATTTTTTGAAAGATGTTACATATTTACATAGTATAAAGTGCTGATAAACAAATACAGAATATAAGTTAAGACCTGAAATTCCTCATTCATCATTTGACCTCATGTTTTGACAATCTTCCCACTTATCTTTCCTTGTTTCAAAATCCACAAAACATCATGTAAGGACAGGAGTTTTAATTCTATTTTATTTTATTTTTAATATATATTTTTATCAAATTTCTCTGAATTTTATATAAAAATCTTAATCATATTTAGATGCCCTCAACTCTCTACACTCCCATTATGCATGCTCACTGTATTTTGTGCATTCTGTCATATCATGTCAAGACTTATGGAGTCAAGTTGGTGCATACAGATGTCACTGGATGTGAGTTCATCCACTGGATTCTGGTCAGCCTATTTAGCATCATGTCCTTGAAAAGACTAATTTGTTCTCATTCAGCAGCGAACAGTTGTGAACAATTCCTGGACTAACGTTGGGGCTTCATGTCTGCCTGTGCAGTTGTATGCTTTTTTTTTTTTTTTGTCTGTGAGTCTACATTTGTCTTGTGCATGCTGTCACCACTGTTGCAAGGTCATATGAGCAAGATGCCAGAGTCCTGTTTCCTTACATACATGCACAAATCTTGGATCTTAAATCTTTCTGTCTCCTCTTGGGCCCTGGGTGGGTGAGTTTTAATACAGGACTCTTATCTAGGCTAGGCAAGCACTCTCTACAGTCTCCTCTGTTCTACCTTTTGGTCATTTATGACTTTCTCTGTTAATCACAAATTGGTGCATGAGACAACTTCACTGGTGAGAGTTGAGAGATGCATTATTTTCTCTAACCCTGTTCCATGAGAGAGGGAGAGATAATAGGATTCTGGTGTCACCAAGGAGAAAGTTAGGTCATTCAACTGGGAAGAGAGAAGAGAGGATTATACAAGGAGTCCTGAGAGTTAGGGAAGGACCTCAAGAGAGGGAGCATCATAGGAAAGAGGTATTATCAAGGAAGGAATGGAGATACTGAAGAGAGAGGAGGGAGGTGAGAGAGAGAGAGAGAATATTACATATTACTAGTTCAAAATCCTAGTGAAAATACATAATGTCTGCACATGAGTGTGTGTATAGCCAAAGGATAAATAGCAGGAAATACATTGCCAGACCAGAGAAACCTCCCTTAGAGTTGTTGGACAGACTAGTCCAAGAGATTCCCCAAATAACACAAGTTATTCCTCCAACTCTTAATTACCTCCCTCTAAGAAGTTGAAGGTAGAATCCTATTGTTGAAAATAGAGCATAATTTGGAGATAAAGCTTGGAGCAACTGAGCTGGAATGTACTTGGAAATCTCCACCCTGAAGAGCAGATGTCATATTCTTGGAAGATACTAGCAATCTGCTAAGGGAGAGAACCAATCAATGGCCCCACCTTTGCATCCTAAGAATGTCCACAAGAATAACCATAAGAATGCCCAGCACAGCACACTATATCAGTGCAGCGGTGGTACTTTTATCTTGAGGGTGATCAACAGGTACCTAACTGGACTTAATGCCTACTCAGTGGGCTAGAGCCCATGTGTCTTATTGTAAATATTGGCAACCACTCATGGCTAGAGAGTTCACAGATCCTAAAAAACCCCTCACATCTGCCATAAACCTAGACTAACTTAATATCTTACTTACGCTAAATATGGTTCCTTATATTTATAGATAAGTGTACAAATCACCACTCCTAAAAGAAGCTTCAATTTGCAACAGATGGAGACACAATGGGATCAGACCAGAGAGTAAGTGTCTGTGATAGGTCCTGCTCTAAGTGACACATCTACAATGGGACTTCTAGACCTAAAGCTCAAATAGTATTGTATATTATGCATTTTGTTAATTTCAATAAATAGCAAGATGAGGTAGAGATCAGAAAATAAGTGGACTGTTTAGATTACATATTTTTAAAGATGATTTTAATTGCTGTTCTACATTTTGCTTTCATTCATAACTTTCTATCAAGAATCTGCACCTAAGCTATTCCTAAGTGGTTTTGTAAAGTAGATGGCAATTCACTGGAAAAGAGGTAATTTGGTTTTTAATTAAGGACTGATTGCTTTTCCCCAAACCTTGCATCTTTATCTTAGAGGATCATTTCACCATTCATCCAAGGTAAATACATTACATTCATTTTTACAAATACACAGGACATATTATTTCCAAAAGTTCAAACTGAAATTGAATGGAATTCCAGTACGTAAATTTAAATTTATGATTCCATCGGAAAAATCCTATGTTCTCTGACACACAGGAAGTTAATTAAATAGGCAGAAATTAGGGGTGGATTGTATAGGAGAAAGAGCAGGGGAGCTTGCGGATGGTGTTGAAGAACAAATTAATTTTAAGTTTACATTGGAACTGGGAAATATAAACATTTTACGGAACATTCCATCTTCTATTTTGTGCACTCAAATATATGACATAATTTTATAGCACAATAAGAAGTATGCTCACATTAAGACAGGTAGCTTTACTGGAAAATGTATTGTCTTAAATGGTCTTTTGAAAATTCAAAATCATATTATGTTTTTGTTAAATTTTTAAAGAAAATTGAAATTTGAAGCCGGGCGTGGTGGTGCACGCCTTTAATCATAGCACTCCAGAGGCAGAGGCAGGCGGATCTTTGCGAGATCAAGGCCAGCCTGGTCTACAGAAGGAGTTCCAGGACACCTGGGGCTACAGGGAGACCCTGTCTAGAAAAGACAAAAAAAAAAAAAAAAAAAAAAAAAAGAAAGAAAGAAAAAAAGAAATGAAAATTGAAATTTGAGAAGAAATTGTAAGTGAATTCATTTGTATTTAAACAGAAGATCCTTCATGATAAACAGATGATTATATCCTTTAGAGTCCCAGAGAAAATGCTTTTCTCACAAGCATAATATATGTTTATATAATTAAATGATTGAGAAGTATAACTGATGCTAAGAAAAGGCCAAATCAGTCCGAATTAAAAGGTATATAAAGGTAGACATTTATTCTCTCTCTATGACTGCTTCCCATCATGAGGGTAGTAGAAAATGCGCTTCTGAGAGGTGGGGAGAACATTTTATAGGGGGAGGGGGATGGAAACTTACTGGAATCTGGTCCACTAAACCAGGCCAGGAGGTCATATCTGGAGGTGGGTCTTAGATCCAGAGGTCTTATAGGAATCTGGTCTGACTGGAAAAGAAAGGAGGGTCTTTCCAGTCTATGCCATCTTGGATTTTTGCCCCGATCCAGACCTAACAATGATATGTAGAGTTTTCAAAAATCAAATGAACCATTGAAGCCTGGTCAACCCGCTAAGAGCCTCACCCTTAAATGCGACTGACTCCCTTCCCATCAGCCATCAGGTGCCAGTAGATACTCAGATTGGTTTGGAGTTTCTTGCCCACTTCCCCATCATGTTGAGATTTTGTCTGGCTTGAGGTTAAGTGTGCTTTCTCTATCTTGTAAGCATTGCTGTGAGTTTAAATTAGTAGCTAACCAGCTGCCTGGAAAACTGTTTACTTGTAGTCATTCACTTCCCCTGGCCCTTATAATCTTGCCATCTTCTGCTTCCATAATGATTCATGAATGTGCCATTTAAATATATTAAATAACATATTATTTCATATATATATAGATATATATATATACACACATTAAAGCACAGACATTTAATGGAAGTTTAGAAAGAAGGTTGCGGATACCACAGGGCATCTAAATATGATCGAAATATATTGTAAGAAATTAAAAAAAAAAGAATACAATTAGAAGCAAATATAAATTTAACAAAATATTTCTGAAAAAAATTTATTTTGTTTTATTGTCTTATTGATTCCAAATCAATTATTTTGGAGAATACAAATACTAATTTATCACTTGATATTTAGTAGAAAATAATCCTTAGTTGCAAAAACAAATCCCACATCAACACATTCATAAAGATGGAATTCATTAGAAGGGGTTATCACCATATGGGGAAAGGAAGTACTGAATTAGGTGGGATCCCAGAGGAGCCAGGAGGTCTGCAGCATGTACGGACAAGATCCAGGAGCAATCAGGAGACCTACGGGAGAGGCAGCATAATGCAAGCCTGTGGCTTAGAGAAGTGCGAATGCAAAGAAGACAGGAATGCTTCAAGCCTATCTGGAAGTAGGAATTAGCAGGCCTTTGTAAGATTTTTTTTTTTCTTTTTTTTTTTTTTGGTCTTTTTGAGACAGGGTCTCCCTGTAGCTCTGGCTGTCCTGGTACTCACTATGTAGACCAGGCTGGCCTTGAACTCACAAAGATCCACCTGCCTCTGCCTCCCAAGTGCTAGGATTAAAGGCGTGCGCCACCACACCCGGCTAGCCTTTGTAAGAATTAACAGTGATGGGCTGGAGGAATGGCCTAGCGGTTAAGAGCCCAACTGCTCTTACAGAGGACCCGGGTTCGATCCCCAGCACCCACATGGCGGCCGAGAACCGTCTGAAACTCCAATTCCAGGAGAACTCCAGTTCCAGGAGAGTCCGACACCCTCTTCTGATCTCCGCGGCATTGCACGACACGGGTGCACAAACTTCCATGCAGACAGTACATTCATACACATACAGAAATAAATAAAATTAATTTTAAAAAAGAAAAAAAAAAAAGAATTAACAGTGGTACAGAGAATGCAAGTCCCAGAGGCTGCAGGCATTAGATTTTCTTGTGTTTGGGAAATTAGCAAAAGCCTGGAACTCTCACTAACATGAAGAATATAAAACTCTTGAACTCACATGAGCTGCAGAGTCGATGTTTCAAGAGACTGAGAACATAGGGCTATAGTGAAGAAGAAGGCTGTTGGATAACAGAGCAAGAAGTTCTGTTGTGCCAGTGTAGACAAGTGACTACAGATAACACTTATGTACAGCAAGACGATGCATTAGGTCAATACATGAGGTGCCAAGCTACAGACCTGAGACAATCCCAGAGTCCCACATGGTAGAAGGAAAGAACTGACTCTCAAATTTTCTTCTGACCTGCACAAAATGTACGCATACTCACAGGCAGGCACATGTACACCCAGGCACACAGACAGACACACACACACACACACACACACACACACACACACACACATCAATAAATGTAAATTAAAAAAAAAACTATACAAAAACTTAATCAGGACTATGGATGGGCTGACTAGAGCTCAGTGGTTGAACTTGCACTGAGGAACATCTAGGGTTGCTAACTTGACACAATGTGCCTTTGCACAATTGAGAGAGTGTATGCATTCCAGTGCAGGGATCTGTGGAAGTGTGCGAGTGGGGAAGGAGGCAGAAAGTGGATTAAGATTTATTAAGATTTTTCTGTATGAAATACACAAAATTCAATTAAAAACTGAAAAAATAAACCCAAGGGGGGAAGAAACAAATTAGTTACCATGTAATTTAATGAAACAGTAAAGAATTTGTTTGAATGTATTCAACATAGAGAAGTGATAAATGTTTGATGAATGTCTTTTCAGTTATAAAAACACTACAGTGTACATATTTGCCAGCATACAGATTTGTCAAAACATTCCATAATGCACTGTATGTATAATTTTATGTTGCACATCAATTGAAATACATTTCAGGAGTAAACCTATCACTTTAACTTGGGTTTGATGCTAATTTTATGCTCTCCTAGCACGTAGAACATTAAAGTTCTATAAAGCCTACTTCAGTGTATATTTTGAGTAAGAGAATAGTAGATTCCATTTTACCAATAATATTAAAATAATGAGGATTTAACCAAATTTTCAATCCTAAAAGAATGACAACCCCATATCATAACAGAATCCCACTGATATCTAATTTAGTGCTATTGCCACAGTGATGATTTATAATTAATTAAAAATATTAAGGCCTTTCTGAAAGAAGTGTTATTTTTAAAACCACTATTTCCACTGGGAATGGTGGTGCATGCCTTCAATCCCAGCACTCAGGAGGCAGAGGCAGGAGGACCTTTGTGAGTTCAAGGCCAGCCTAGTCTACAGAGTGAGTTCCAGGACAGCTGGGGCTGCAGGGAGATCCCGTCTCCAGAAAAGACAAAAAAAAAACAAAAAACAAAAAACAAACAAACAAAAAAACACCACTTTTTCCTAGGTACATCGTTTTCCATTTCCTCAGGAAGAAGTCAATATATGGAAGCATGCCATTTTTAAAAATATGTTATTCATTATTTTATAGGTAATGATATTTCTCTTACATGTGACATTATATAATTTATTTGTTTTTATCTTATGTGCACAAGTGTGTTGCCTGCATATACATCAGGATACCATGTGTGTGCAATGCCAGTGGAGACTAGAAGATGGCTTCAGATACTCTGGAACTGGAATTAAAGATGGCGGTTAGCCACTATGTGTGTGATGGGAATTGACTCTGTCTCTTCTGCAAAAGAATCCAGTGTTCTTAGCAACTGAGCCAACTCTCTGGCCTCTCTATAATAAATATATTTGCCATGTAATCAACACTTCAAACCCATGGTGTAAATATTTTATCCAATATACTTCTGAGAGCACCAGGACTCTGAAACACTGGGGAGCATATATCCACCACAGTTAATAGTCACTGAGGAAATATTTGAGGCATTTTACCAGATTGCTAAAATGCAGTATGTTAGACTTCATTCTAGGACAGACCAGACCTCAGGTAGAAAGTCAAATAATGAGGTTGTGGGGCAGTTCAATGTGAGGAGACTGTGTTCTGTTCTAGAATATTCTTCATGACTGATGAAGGGAACAAAACATATTTAGGATGTGATAGCATGAAAACTTGTAAAGTTGATAATTAAACTTAAGGGACAGACAAGAATGGACAGTTTGCTATGTGTGAACTTGTACAGATCAGAGTTTACAATAGTGTGAGCATGAAACAAACAAAAATTGTAAGGAAGACATAAAACTATGTTTTTTGATCTTAATTTGGGGTTTCAGTGGGAGGTAACCATGTTTCTAATAATTGTGGAAATTACAAAGGTGACTCATATACAAAAAAAATAGTATATACACATTAGACTATGTGATTGATGATTAATTTAATTGAGACCACTTATAAAGATTTCAGAATAAAAAATGCTTGGTTTACATTGTTTTGTACAAAGGAAAAATGTAAGTCATAGGCTAAAATATAGAACATAAAGCCAAGAAAAATGTTAGGTAGAAAATTAAATCACAAAGACATCAGAAACCCTTAAAAAGATATACTGTAGCACTTAGAAACTGCTCTGGGCCTGGTGTGGTGGTACCCACCTCTAAAAACACACACTCAGGTGGCAAAAGCAGCCAGATATCTGTGAGACAGGAGTTAAATGCTAGCCAGGACTTCAGAGAAACCCTGTCTAGAAAGAAAGAGAAAAAGAAAAATCAGAAACTGCTTTTGCTGGAAGCAGTGATTACACACTTGCTTAGGGCCAGAAACAAACTCACACCAGGATAAAAGCTTGCCACTACTTTCTTCATTTTCTGTTTATCTCCTTTAGGGATTTTACTTTTACAATATCCTATCCAAAATCCACAAATGACACCTAAATCTGTGGTAACTTGGAAGAGGGTGACCTCCCTTTTAACAAACGAAAGATGGAAAACTCTTACCAATAGCAACCACCATAGAAAACCATGCCCAGAATAAAGGGAATTTTGATGGTGGACAAGCTTCACCCTGGATAAAGAGGTTCATGTTATGGAAATCTATTAAAGCAATAAGGATTTTTCCAAACCACTTTGTAGAGCCAGAACTGAGATCATGATTAACTAGGGAACACCTTGATCAAGATTACTAAACTGAACATATCCTTTATTCTTGCCTCAATTAGTCCTGTGTACACCTAGGATTTAACAGGCCTACCTGGTGGCACAGAAAAGACAAGTCCTAGGGGAGCCTGGCAGGCCTCTGTGTATGATTTAGATTTTTTTTCCTGTTGGAAAATTAGCAAAGGGGACCAACAATAGGGTTGGAGTTAGAACCCTCTTTATCTGTATTTCCTAATGTGAACCCACTGATTAAGTCTTCTTTTTCTTCTGACACCATTACTTGTCTTCATTATCCTCATACTGAAAGGTATGGCTGAGGTTAGTTTCCTGGGACTCCCAGGCCAGAGCTTCTACTATAAAATTCCAGTGGAGAAAGAGTTCCTAGAAGTCAGTAAAAGGCTGCAGAGTGACTGCATTTGACATTTACTTCTTGGTAATAGTGTATGATTCAGAGTATATTTTAATCTGTGCTCTTCAACCCCCAAACCACAGGGAATAAACAGGCAAATTTCTCTTTAACATGGAGAATCTATCTAGTGGGGAATATATCCATACAAAACAACCTAAAGTGCAATGCATTTCAAAAAGAAAGAAAAAAAAAACAAAAACAAAAACAACTGTGAACAGAGACTGACAAAGTTTTCCTAACTCATATCTGGAAGCCAAGACAGGACTATCTAAGTAAATGACTTTTAAATTGAAATCTGAGACATGAGAGCTTAAAAATGACCCAAGGGAGTATATTTTCAAGGATACATGTGGATCAAATTCAGACGATAGAGAGTTGAAAAAAAATTAATGTTACATGAACTATTCAATTTACTGAAAAGAACATTGAAAATAGAAAAATAAAAGCAAGAGAGCTGGAGAGAAAGGTCAGTGGTGAAGAGCACTGGCTGCTCTTGCAGAGGATCCTGCTTTGACTTCCAGTACCCACAACTGTCCTTAACTCTAGTTACAGGAGAATCTGACACTCTCTTTTGGCCTCCATGGGCACTGCATGATAGGAGTTCACTTACACACATGCAGGCCATGCACTCATGCACATAAAAATTCAAATAAGAAAAAAGAAAGGCAAGACTTGGTGATCTGAAATACTGTGAAATGGCTTCACCCAATTATCATTGAAAAGTAAAATGAAGGACTAGATTAATGACTACTTGAAGGAAGATCCTTCCAGAAATCAAAGATACCTTTAGCCTGAAATCTCTAAATAAAACAGTGCTTCCTAAGTTTTATTCTAGGACTGTTAATGTTACTCTGGGAATTCAACGGTCTGTGCAGACTGTTAATAAGAGAGAAGCATAATCTAATTTACATTTAGGATACACTCTAGATGTGTAGAGAACAAGAATAGAAGCTGGAAAAAATGATTAGAGACCCACTTCATCTAGGCAAATAGTGATAATGAATACTATCAAAAAATAGCAGGGGGAAAGTTCAGATTATCTTTACCCCACCAATGCACATTGCTGAGATTTGATATATCTGAGAAATAGAAGAATGAAAAAATGATCATAAACATTTTATCTGGATAATGAGACATAGAGAATTAATGAAATATGATTGAGTAAATAGGATTTCAGATTTCAAGTGTGTGTGTGTGTGTGTGTGTGTGTGTGTGTGTTGGTCTGTATGTATTCATCTGAGTATGCATGTGGAGGCCAGAGTAAAATACTGGGTGTTTTTACTCAGTAGCTGTCCACTTTCATTTGCAGACAGAATTTCTTACTAGGCTACAGCTTGCCAAGTGACCTAGGTTAGGCTGGCCAGTGAGTCTCAGAGGTCCATCTATTTAGGCCTGCTCAGTGCACATCTACACATCCAGTTTTTTATGTGGGTTATGGGACTAAAACTCAGATCCTCACACTTACATGACAAGCATTTTACCAATGGATCCATCTCCCTAGCAGAGCAGGTTAGTGTGTGCATGCGTGTGTGTTTGTGTGTGTGTGTGTGTGTGTGTGTATAGGTTAGTGTGTGTATGTATAAGAGAGAAATCAAGAAAGTGACAGTGAGAGAGAGACAGAGACAGAGACAGAGAATAAAAGAGGGACTGAGATTGAGAGGGAGAGAGAATGTGTGATGTATTTGTGCACATGAGGCCAGAGGAAGATTTCGAGTATCTGCTAACATTCTCTACCTTCTTCTCTTGAGACAGTCTATCACAGTATTTGGAGCTCAGCTGGCAGTCTGAAGTCCCTGTGATGTTCCTATTCATACTTTCCTCTACTATTGGGGTTGCCATTATACAAGATGAAGGGAATAGAGGCTATGAAGGCCAGAAAGGGTTAACAAGACAGAGATAGTGTGCACTTTTGGGATGACTTAAGATAGCTATTACCCCAGATGTCCAGGAAACTACAGATGGCAGTGTATGCGACTCATATCTAGCTCCAGGAAGAAGCCACCTTTTCATGTGATTTCCTATAAAATGTCCATCATGGGCACATGTTTTCACTCAAGGAATATAAGCTATTCCCAATTTTCCAGTGTCTCTGCTCCTCTTTTTAGCCCTGGCTCCTTGTGAGCCTCTGTCCCAGGTCCCTGAATTTACTCCCTTTTGAAAGCCAAGCACAACTCTTTGAGTCGTGGGTATTTAAACATAAGTATTCAAGCTTCTCTAGCAAGCATAAACCATATTCCAAGCCCTAACAAATTATTCTTCAGAAATCTATTAAACAGAATGTTCAATATGCACTACTTGGATTTAAGAAGGTGGTTGAGGATAGACACTGAATAATCAGTGTGCTGAGAAATATGCCATCCTTTAAACTTGGAATATGTTGTAGCTTGGTTTCTGTTCCTCTGATAAACACCAGGACCAAAACAACTTGGTGAGAAAGGAGTTTATTTCATCTTATATTTTACAGTTCATCACTGAGGGGAAGAAAATAACCACAGGCAGGAAAATAGAACAGAAACTGAACCAGCAACCATGAAGGAATGCTGCTTACTGGCTTGCTTCCTGTGTCTTGCTTGACTTCCTTTTATAAACAGCCCAGGACCACAAGCCTCTCAGTGGCACCACCCACAGTGAACCTGATCCTTCTACATCAAGTAGAGTTTGAGAAACTGTTTCACCTTCACCGACATGGCTGCAGGCCAACCTAATTGGAGGAGTTTCTTCAGTTGAGATTCCCTCTTCCCAGGCTTGTCAAATTGAAAGCAAAGATTAACCATTACAGACTATGAAGTAATCCTTTAGGGAGAAAAGAATGAAAACTTGGGAAGCACATGGTCTAACATGAGAAAAAAGTCTTAGTAAGCATTCCCTTTTCAAGGAGCAGAAGTTTCCCACTTACAGGAGCACCATGGATGTTCCTGATATGTCCATCTTCTGCCGAGACTCTGTACCCAGTTTCCCAGAGTGACCCCATGAGTTCCCAGAGAGCATGCCTAGTGCACTGTCTGCATTTCAAGCCCCTCTCCCATGTAAGGCGGACAGGAGAGGTTGCTGGATCTGCAGTTCCATCTCTGCAGCTACTGACACTTAAATTTCAGGAATAGTTCGTTCAAAGAAGCTTTAAATTATCCCAAAAAAAAGTGAAAAATAATTGAAATTATGGAATGACTAAATAGGAAATATAAAAGAGGAAATAAAAATTTAAAATAACTATAAGGAGTTCAGAAAAAACTGGGGAAATGTTGTAGGAAAGACTGTGACAGGGCAAGACATTTGAACTCAGTTAGGACACTGTTACTGCCTCATACCTAAGAGATCATTTATGTTTTATATACCACTTAAGGTTTGCCATTGAATTACTTATGTTTATGTTATTGTGGTTTAATAGGTGGTTTTCAAAATTGTATTTATGTTGTTCACATTTTAAAAATTATTTACATATTCTGGTCTCCTTTGCTTATCTTTAGAGAACTAATTCAATTAGTAGCATCTCCCAGCTTGAAATATTTTTTTTTACAGGCCAAATATAGAGCAGGTTGAAAAAAATATCCATGAAAAAGGAATATCTAGAGGACAGAAAAAAATACCAAATACTTAATATCTGCCCAAGGTGATTATTTCCAAATAGAAATCTGTTTCTCTGAACCAGTGTGATTTAGTGATGTCTCTTCCCTCCTAAGACATCTGAGTAGTTGTCACTAATGCTTTCCTGTTGTTCCATGTAAGGATGTACGCTTTGGATCTCTGCCAATCTCAATAGATTCTGACCCATGCTGCATTATGGGAGCCCAGAACTCACAAGCACCTGAGAACAGAACGGAGCCCTCCCATCACCTCTGGCCATCTCTTCTGATGCACTATCTTTGTAGTGATACTATTCATCATCCTGAGAGTCTGTTGCATCTGTTGTTTTTGACCTTATCTGACATGACCTTTGTACAAGTACTAAGAGAGATCAAATATCAGAACATGTCATCTGTCATCAAAGGTCACTGGTAAAACAATAATATTTGACCAATATACTGACAACAGTGGAAAAATATTGAATTAGATTGTGACGGCATTGCCTCACAAAGACAGAGCTTTAGAATATTAAGGACATAATATGGGACCTGAGAGATGAAGAACAGAGTGACTTGTGCAAATAAATAAACCTGAAATTCTGTAACTTTTACCCTTATTATGAATCATTTGCCTACATTAAGCTGTCATCTTATTACATTCCATTCTCATCTCTTTCCACTTCATTGGTTTTACTATGAAGTAAAATAAGATCTGCAATTCTCATCTTAATTTGTTTCTTTGATTCAGTTTCTGATAAAAATCGCTATCTTTAACTCCGTAAAAAAAAATCTCCATATATCCCAGTATCGGAAGTAACACAGTCCCAGAAAGACAAATGGAGGATGGTTTCCCTCATTTGTGGATGCTAACACCAAATCCCCCAGGTGAAAGGCAAGCTGAATTACATTTTGGTTATATTTCTGTTTATCTGAAAGCAACTATCCTGTTATAATGTGAATCTCTCAACGGGCTCTAGAATCCACCCACCAATTACTTTCAGACTCTGTAATTACTGTATATGGGTGGAGAGTATGTATCCATATTTTAGAGTAATATAAAATTAATGGAGGAAAATGTGAACTCCTAAACATAAAAAATGGGCCCAAGTTCCTTCATGGTCACTGTAAGCTATTAAAAAAGAGACTCCCAGGGCTGGAGATAAGGCTGCCTATGTAGAGGACCTGGGTTCAATTCTCAGCACCTACATGGTGGCTAAGAAATATCCATAATTTCAGTTGTGAGAGATCTGATGCCCTCTTCTGTTCTCCACAGTCATTGCACCATGTGAGTACAGGTACATACCTGTAAGTAATATATATGCACATAAAATAAAAATAATGAATACATTTTAAAGTTAATAAAGAATAAAAGAGACTGTCCTCTTCAGAATTCTTGTTTTCTGTAGAACACTAACTCCGTGGATTTGTTACCCACCTTTGCCAAATATGAGCAGCACTTAAAACAGCATGAAAACTATAAACCTCTTGTACTGCAATAAGGTATTTACCTTATATGTGCTCTTGTTTGCAATGTTGAAATTTGAACACCCAGATTCATGCATGTAAGGCAAGCCTTCCACCACTGAGCTATATCTCAAGCTGATGATTTATTGACAACAATAAGAAAAATATAAAAAAATATTCCAAACATTTGTAACATGTAATGAATAAATATTTTATTCATCTTCCTATACATAGAGTGTCAATTCAGGAAGGAAAATGAGAATCTTTATCTGAGCACTAAAGTTTATCAGAAAAATATGTTTAAAGCAGCAATTACATGAGGAAAATGTGGACAGAAGATTAAAGCTAAAACTATAAGAAACTAAAGGCCATAAAGCCCAGGCAGTGTTTCACCATCCAGGATTCAGAGTAAGAGAAAAAGAACAGTAGTATAACTCTGAACTAATTAGCACTAAACAAATTAATCGCTAAGCATGAGGGTGTGAAATTAGCAGAGGCAATGAGGAAAGGAGATTGAGAAATCTGTTGCCAATCAAAATACAACAAACAAAAGGCAGAACTCAAGACACACGATTATTCAGGAATGAGTACATCACCAAAAGCGGAATTTCATTTCTCCCTAAAATTTATAAAATTCTCATTCTCTACCTAAGCCATTAGCATTCTCCTTCAACTGAATGAGTCAACTGGAAGGTTTAACTTGCAGAAAGCCAAACTCTCTGCAAAGCTCTATTTTTAACTATATTGAGTTGTCCTTGAAAGAAGTTTTCTAATAACACAGAAATTGTGTCTCATTCACAGGACTTATAGCAGGAAATGATTTTTAATAGACAATAACAAAGTAAATAGTAGCAGGTAAGGAAAGGTTTTATTCTACACTCTCTAACATGTCCACTGGGGTGAATTAGAAATTCTTTTAAAGCAAGATTCCTGCTTCAGAACATAGAACAAAACTGAGTGTTTATGTTTCAAAAGGATTTGACAGCATCTCCCAAGTCAGTTCTTAAAAGCTTCCTTCAAGAACTCAAGGGGAATTTTAAAGTGTAGAAGAGTTACATCTATATTGTAATTTTAATCTTTTGAATATTGCCTTTGCATAAAGGAAATTATACTACTAGAGCATTTTCATGCCCTGGAAATAAAAGCCAGATGTAGTGTCTGAAGTACACAATGTCATTCATGGTCACTAGACATACTTGCAAAGCAATTTAACCTATTAAAATGAATATAAATTTAAATATACTTATTATAGGATAACAAGGTCACATTGTATCTGAATTTATTTCATTATTTATATCTTATATAATATAATGTCCTGAAAAAGAGGTTAGGAAATAATTTTAGAAAGATCATATGTCATATGCTATGATTATGAAAAAGACTACTGTGGGTATTGGACACAGTCAGCAATGCCAGTACTTACTGTCTATCGTGGTGATGTATGAGCTCTCTCACTCTTCTCCATAATATATGATAATATACTAATGTTAACATTTGTTCTTTAGAACACCGTGACTTAGAATAGAGAGATGGCTCAACAGTCAGGAACACTTACTACTCTTGCAGTAGACCTGAGTTTGGTTCCCATCACTTAAATCAGGTGGATTACTACTGCCTGTAACTCTTACTCCAGGGAAATTTGACACCTCTGGCCTCTGAAGCCACCTACACTCACATTCAACCGCTCCAAACAGATACATATACATAATTTAAAATATTGAAAACAATTCTAATACAATAAATAAAACAAAAGGCTTACACAATGTCTTCTGATACAAAAGATTTCTAGTCACAATTTCCGTGGAGGCACTAATAAAACATTGTCATTGTTTATATATACATACATATGTATGTGTGTGTCCTTGATACATTTATTCTGTTACATATTATAAATTCAGATTCATGCCCACTCACCTTTAGTACCAAACTAACACTAACATGTGTATTAAAGCACTAATACTTTTTTTTTATTGATGCTTTGTGTATTTCATACATCATTTTCCAATTCAGTTCAGGCATATTTCCCTTTCCCTTCCCCCCACCCCACCCCACCTCATCCCAGATCATGCATTCTGCCATAACTGTCCCATATCTTTCTCTCAGTTTTTTTTTTTCATTTTTTAGCAATAAGTGATAATTTACTAGTACAAGCATCCTTCTTGTAAAACCAGTTTGCAAGCAGTTGTGTCCAAACCCACACAGCCCATGGGTCCCACCATCCAGCGGGGGGGGGGGTTGTATGTTCAATCAAGTTGATCAAATGAGTGTTGTCCAGACTATATTGCTGTAGTTTCACCATTCACCCCAGTCGCAGCCCTTACATTCTACCACACCTCCTCTTCCGCAGATTGTTCCCTAGGCTTAGAAAAGGGGCACAGGTGAATGAGAAGCAAAACAGTCTACTTTCTCTGGAGCTGTTGTCTTGGACTCTGGTCAATTCTGGCTGTTTCCTTTCATGGGCTGACAGTTTGTCCAGGAATAACCTTTCGATCCTACTAATGAAGCACAATTAGATAGATAGGTATTTAAACATTATTAATTGTTATGGTAGGTTACTTTGGTATAGACACAGATGTTTGGATGTTAATCCATGAATTACCTTTTTTTCTGTTAAATATGACAGGGTCTTACTGTGGCTCATAACAAACATCTCCTAACCATTAGAGGAAGTAAGCTTGTGGCATCAGCCGTGGGTTATTCCTCCAAGGAGAAAGCTAAATAGCCAATTAGATTTGGGATATACAGGCATATGGCTGCCTCTGCTGCACAGTATTTCCAGGCAGGCAAGGTGTAGCTGGTGCTGAATCAGCACAAGCACTAATACTTTTAAACCAACATTAAACTACTTTGAAGCCTTTTGAAAGGCTCCCTAAAATCTACCATAACTTCAATGTTCTGTACAAGGTTGGAATGAGCTTTAGATGAAGTTGAACTTGAGAGGTCACTGAGTTGTCATTATAACAAACAGATAGACAATTAAATGATGCTTTATAAAATCTAAAGATGTGGATTTTTAGTTCTTTGCTTGCTGTTACCCCACCTTGTCAGGTTGTGAATCAGAAGAGTGCTACTTGGTGTTCAGGCATACAGACACTATGTGATGATGCATACGTGATGTAAGAACTGGTCTCAGCTCAGCCAGGGATAGGTTAGGTGCAACTTCTGGGCCTGAGGTTCCAGGACAGACTCTGTGAGATCTGGAAATTTGGGGTTGGTGAGGTAGTTGCTGAAAAGCAGGCAGGTAGACAAGTCACTGGTGTGTCTTTATTGGAGAACTACAAGGGATTCCAGTTTATAGCAAAAAAAACCCCAGCAAATTTAACTACTGAATGGCTCTCTCTGGGCTGATACAAGTTTCATAACCCCAGCTAAGCCAAGGATGGTAGGGACAGCAGCAGGGGCAGGGGCAATTCTGTAAAACTGAGGAAGCAAGGCAGTACCAAGGAAGCAAAGTTTGAGCTAGATCTGGGAATTTGCCATTGCAGAGGGAATTAGGAGACCCAGTGGTCCAGGAGGTGCACAAAGGGGGAGCCTGAGCTAGGCCAGAGAATGTGGTGTGTCAGTGATTTGAAAACTCACTAGCCTTGCGGGTGTGTGGGGTACTCAACTCAAGCTATTCCTGGGAGTCTGCGAGAGCAGAGGGGTATATGGAATTGGGAAATGTACAGGATTGGCAAGTGTTCAGGGCACAAACCTGAACTAGGCCTGGGACTGTGGAGAAGCAGAGAGAAGAGGCTGCAAGAGAAAAAGATTGAGCTGCATACAAAGGCAGGCCCATCAGAATAACAGTATTCAGGGCACAAACCTGAGCTAGGCCTGACACTGGAGAAGATGCTGCAAGAGAAAATGATTGAGTTGCATACAAAGACAGGCCTATCACAATAACAGTTGACTTTTCAGTGAAAACTATCAAAGCCAGAGGGTCGATGTCTCGTAAATCAGGACGCAGATGCAAACCCGACTACTTAATCCAGCAAAAATATCAGTTGTAATCAAAGAAAGAAAAACTTTCCGTTAAAAAAAACAGATTTATGATTTACATCCACTAACCGAGCTCTAAAAAAAAAAAAAAAAACTTTGGTCTAAAGACAAGATTAAACACACACACACACACACACACACACACACACTGGAAGAAGAAATTAATATAAAATTTAAGAACAGGAGACCGAAAGTGGTCTAAGAAATCAACACCACAAAAATAAAATATGAGGAATTAATTAACTTTGGTAAGTGATAGTTCTAAATACTAATGGCTCACTTTGCAATAAAAAAGACATAGGCTAAGAGATTGGACTAAAAACAGGATCTATCTTTGTCCTAATATTTATGAACCATTTCTCTCAAACACCAATGGATATACTTTCTTCTCAGCACCCCATGGAACTTTCTCCAAAATTCTTCAAATATTAGGATACAAAGTAAGTCTCAAAAAATTTAGGATACTAGGAAAAGTTAAAACATCCTGTGTTTCGGGCTGGAGAGATGGCCTAGTGGTTAAGAGCACCGACTGCTCTTGCAGAGGACCTGGATTCGATCCCCAGCACCCACATGGTGGCTGAGAACTGTCTGTAACTCCAATTCCAGGAGAACTCCAGTTCCAGGGGAATCTGAGACCCTCTTCTGACCTCTGCGCCATTGCACAACATGGGTGCACAAACCTACATGCAGACAGTACATTCATACACATAAAAAATAAATAAAAAATTTAAAAAAATTTAATTAAAAAAAATCCTGTATTTTGTCTGAACACAGAGGAATAAATCTGGATATCAACAGCAATAAAATGGGGAAAAGTGCACACTCAGAAACTAACCAACATGTTACTGAATGAAAAGTGAGTCAAAAGATAAATAAGGAGGGACATTTACAAATGCTTAGAATTGGACAAAATAAAACAGCATGTCCAAATCTGTGGGACACAATAAAATCAGTACTAAGAGGAAAGATAATAGTGGTAAGTGTCTACATCAAAAAACTCGAGAGATCGCATATTAGTAACTTAATGATATACCTTGAAAAATATGAAGAAACAAAAAGCAAAAGGACTAGGTGGAAGAGATAACAAAATTATGGTCTGGAATTAATGAAATAGAAAATTTTAAAAACATTAAAAAGAATCAATAAAACAGAGTTGATTCACTGAATATAAATAAAAGAAAGTGAAAGGACCCCGAATTTATAAAACCAGACAAGAAAAGGGAAACATGACAACAGATCCCGAGGAAATTCAGAGAATAATTTAAGGACCTAATTATAAAGTGTATATTCTATTACAATGGAAAATCTAAATGAGATTGATAAATTTCTACATGTATATTATCACAATTTAAATAGACATATAATAATCAAATATATAGAAGCGTAAGTAAATACCCAAATTATAAAATGTCCAGGAAAATGTGGATACAGCACACAATTCTACAAGAACTTCAGAAAAGAAATAATACTGCTCAAAGAAAGGAACTCTTAGTTATTTTTATGAAGCCAGTATTACCTTGATATCAAATCCAAACAATTATCCAACAAATTCTGTATGTACAGCAATCTTTCTGATGAATACTCAAAATATCTCAATAAGGTACTGGCAAAATGAATGTTTTTAAGAACATATCAGAATGATTATCCACAGTGATCTAGTTGGCTTTCTCCCACAGATGAAGGGATGGTTCAATATACATTAACCAACAAAGGTAATCCACCACATGAATAGGCTAAAGGATAGAAACCACATAATCATCTCATTAGATATAGAAGATTTCTTTGGTCCAGAATCCTATTATAATAAAACCCCTGGAGAACCTAGGGATACAGAGGATATCCCAATATTATAAAATCAATATGAGGCAAATACCAAGCCCATCATGCTAAATAGAGAAAAAGACAAATCTTTTTCCATGAAAATCAATAGGATATGGTTGTAGATGCCTTTCCTAGTTAACATAGTGTGTGAAGTCTTAGAACAATAAAACCAGTAAATAATAAATTGGATACAAATAAGAAAGAACTTGGTAGTCTTATTTGAAGACTATTCTGCATACAAAAGTCCCCAAACATACAAAAGTCCCCCCAAAACTCATAGAGATGATAAAACACATTCAACATAGCAAGAGGATACAAAATTAATAAGTAAAAATCAATATCCTTCCTACATACAAAAAATACCAAGAAATAAATGAGTGAAGCAATCCCATTCAAAATACACACACATATGGAAAAATCTTTGAATGAATTTAAATAAGGATATTAAAGACTTTTATATAAAAACTTTAGGCCACTGAAAAAAGAAATTGAAGAAGATATAAAAAGATAGAAAGATCTCCCATGCCCCTGAATTGGGAGGATTAATACTGTGAAAATGTAATTCTACCAAAAGTAGTTTGCAGAATTACCAAAATCCCCATCAAAATTCCAATGCAATTATTAAAATAAATTGAAAAAATATCTTAAATTTCATATGGCAACCCCAAACCTCGTTATCTCAAACAGTTCTGAACATTAAAAACCTGATGGAGGTGACACCATCTCTGATTTAAGCAATGCTATAGAACTATAGTAATAAAACAGCATAATACTGGCACAAAAATGGATGAAACCATTAATGGAACAGAATTTCATAACAGAAGATAAGTTCATGTACCTAAAGCCATAAGATATTTGATAAAGAGCCCAAAAATGCATAATGGGGAAATGTCACCTTCTTCCAGTAATGGCACTAGTTGAATGAGATAGCCACATGCAGAAGAATGAAACTTGATCCATGCCTCTCACCCTGGTAAAGCTCAACTGCAAATAGATGGAGGACCTCAACATACCCTTACCTTGAAGCTCTAGAGGGGAAAGTAGAGCAAGTATAGGAGCACAGAGGTATAGGAAAATCAGTTTGATCAGGAATAAGATAATGTAGGCATTAAGACCAGCAATGAATAAATCAGACTTCAGGAAACTAAATAGCTTCTGTACAACAAAAGACAGTCATTGAATCAATAGGTAGGCTACAGAATGGGAAAAAAAAATTTTACCAGATATACAGCTTGTAAAGGGTTAAAATCTATTATATACAGAGTGCAAAAAAAAAAAAAAAAACCCTAAACATCAAGAGAACAAGCAACCAGTTTTTTTTTTTTTAATGATTCAAGGTACTAGAGAGTTCTCAAAAGACGAAAGACAAATGCCTGAGAAATTCTTTAAAAGTCTATCATCCTTAGCCATCAGAGAAATGCAAGCTAAAACTACATTGTGATTCGATCTTACTTCCATCAGTATGGCTAAGATGGAAAAAAATGCAGGCATGATGTGGGGAAAGGGAACATTTAATCATCTGTGCTGAGAGTATAAAATAGTGCAGCCACTGTGGAAATCATGTTAGTACAACCACAATGGAAATCATGTGAATGTTTCCAAAATGCTAGAAATACATCTATCACAAGGTCCAGCTTTACAATTCTTAGGCATATATACAAATTACTCTGTATTCTACCACAGAAATCCTTCCTCATACTTGTTCATTGCTGTTCTCCTCACAATAGTCAGGAAATGGAAACAGCTTAAATGTCCATCAACTGATGAATGGCTAAGAAAGATACAGTACATTTACACTATAGAATACTATTCAGAGATGAAGAGTAATGAAATTCAGAGGTAAGTGAATTAAACTGAAACAATAATCCTGAGTGAGATAATCCAGATCCAGAAAGGAAAGCCTTGCATGCTTTCTCTAATAAGTGGTGGGTACTTTGAATCTTTAGATATGTATGTTTCAGAGTAGGCCTGGAGTTTAGGAAACTAGGAATGAGCCATGGAACCTGGGAACCAAAGAAGAAGGGAAATAAAAACAGTCTTATAAAGGAAGAAGGGGGGATAAAGAAATAGGATTAAGTTGCCTGGGTGGTAGTGGAGGGTAAAGGAGAGAAATTGTGTGGGATTATATATATAGATAATATATATAGATAATATATATATTATATATATAATATCATATATATCCTACTATTATTTGAAACTCTCTAAAATGCATATACACATATATTTAAATGGGATTACCCCTAAACAGGGGCACAATAACAAAACTGGACACCTCATTCTAGCAAATAAAAATTCAGTACCAAAAAAGGTTATCTCTCTTTGTTGGTTGGCTAGAGGCATCCCACAGACCCTTAGACATTATAGGCTGTTTCCATTGCTTTTGCTACCCTTCACACGATTTGATAGTTAAGACCATATTGCTGAAGAATATATATATATAATATATATATATATATTATTGATATATATATATATATATATATATTTGAGCCATAGAACATAGAGAAATCAAGTGTATAATGACCTAGAAACTTCATCTCTACTGGCTAGCTTTCCTAGTTCTGGAAGTTGTTATATACACTGCCAGAGGTTAAAAGTAATCAACTGTGTATCTTGCTATCTAAAATAACACTGTCTTGGAAAGACATGAATACTAGTAACCAACCACCCTTGGATTGGATTTAAGACCTGATCTATGAGATGGAACCATACATGGCACAATTATTGGGGGAAAGTACCTGTGGCTAGTAAGTTATAGGCATCAGGGGAGAATCTACAGCTAATATTATGCTATGTTCACATAGTATAAAAATAACTTTTAGTAACTCATTGCTATCTACCGAAAGATTAGAGTCCCTTTCAACGTTAAATATGGTTCTTTCAGAGGAAAATAATTAACAAAGAGGCCCACAACTGATGAATGTGCACAGAATATGAAATTTCAGAGTGCTTAGCCCTTAGTGGGGCATCCATGACACAGCTTTATACCCAAGCCTTAGGGATCTTGGAAGAATCATGCATAGACGATTCTAAGAGTCAGGGAGAAAGAAGACTAGGAGTAAAGAATATTTTCCAGACAGCAGAGCAGCCAATTATGAACTCACAGCAATTGTGACCAGACCTGCTCAAGCTCAAACCAGACAAAAATCTCTTAAAGGTGCCAGGTAGTTGGTCATAAACCCCTCCTCGAGCTGAGGAACTACTGGCATTTGATAGTTTCTGGGGAGGAAGAGTCAGTTTTCTTTAAGTGAATGTGTGTGATTCCTAGTAAGTTGGCCACTGTCAAGGGCAGGTTCCACACTCTTGAGAAAGTTTAACAGTAATTATCTCTATTCAATATACATGAATGTATATGTATCTATTTTAGAGACCAATAGAATAGTAGGATTCATAAAGTTTTTGCAAATATCTTTAGTGTTACTTATCCCTCTCCATATTCTCTCTTCTACCCACCCACCTTGAGCTTATTTAACACCCATACTCCTTTATTCCCATTTCTCTTTTTATGTCACTCATTTCCCCTCCCCTTTAATGGTCCTCTTCCAAGGCCCATTATAAGTTTCCCTACATCTGGGGTATTCCAAATAAAATACTACTCATGGACTGTCTCTATTCAGTATATTGCTAATCAAGATCTAACTAATCAACATCGGGGGTATTCCAAATAAAATACTACTCATTGACTGCCTCTATTCAGTGTATTACTCATCAAGATCTTCTATTTCCCAATTCCTTCTCTCAGCAGACATTCACAATATGTAACTTTTCATCTAAGGATGGGGTCTTGTGAATTTTTTTCCATCCACATTGGCAAGTCAACTGGTAATGTCATTTACCAGGTCTGGTTTAGACAACTATATTGCTAGATATCATGGACACAGAAAAAAAAATGTGATTAAAATTTGTCATGGGGCTAGTGGTTAAGAGCGCCAACCGCTCTTACAGAGGACCCGGGTTTGATTCCCAGCACCCACATGGCGGCAGAGAACTGTCTGAAACACCAATTCCAGGAGAACTCCAGTTCCAGGGGAATCCAACACCCTCTTCTGACCTCCACGGCATTGCACGACACGGGTGCACAGACTTGCATGCAGACAATAGATTCATACACATACAGAAATAAATGAAAATACAAAAATTTAAAAAATTGTCATTTTTCATTTCTCAATTTTTAAAAATTTAGTTGTGCTCAACATTATTAAGAATAGAACCTTCTTTTTTAAATTTTTTTGTGTATATGAGTGTATTGCCTGCATGTATGTAAGTACACCCATGTCATGTAATGCCCACAGAGATCAGAAAAGGGTACCAGACCTTCTGGAACTGGAGTTATAGATGATTGTTAGCTGAAATGTGAGTGCTGGGAATTGAACTTGGGTCCTCTGCAAAAGAAGGCAGTGCTCTTAACTTCTGACCCATATCTCCAGTCCCTATTTTATTATTTATTTATTTTTATTTTGTATATGAATGGTGTGTGTGTGTGTGTGTGTGTGTGTGTGTGTGTGTATGTGCACAGGTGTGCACGGAGGTCAGAAGAAAACTTCAGGGACTCAGTGGTCTCCTTTCACTGTGTATTCTAGGGATCAAACTCAGGCCATTATGCTTGCTTTCAGGTGCCTTTACCCAGGGCCATCTTCACAGCCTGTGATTTTTTTTTAACACTGAATGCATAATCTGAAAATGATTGCAAAAGTAGAAATATAGATTAAATAGTAAAATGACTTCATAAATATACATTTGCATTCTGAACTTTGGTTTCCAAACGTTCATGCAGTACAGTTTGCTGAGAATTAAGGTAAGAGGCCAAAATAAACATGAAAGTCTCAAATCCAGGATATACAAATAAAAGAAAATATTATTTGTCTGGCCTTGGCTTGTTTCACTTTTTAAATGATATTGAAGTAGATACAATTTCCATAAAACAAAATATAATTTCATTCTTCTTTAAAGATAAATAAAATCCAGTTGTATATGTGTATATTTTGTTTATTCATGATGACAAACATCTAGGCTGATTCTCCATAATATGGATTTGTGATAAATGCTGTAACAGACATGTATGTATTACAAGAACCTCTATTGCATGCTAATGCAGAGTTATTCATGGGTCTACTAAGAAGTGAAAATAAGCCCTAGACAATGGTAGAAAATCTTTGCTAAGTGTGTATACCTGGCTGAGGAAATTTTTTATTTTAATAAAAGTTTTATTGAAGTTTGGTGTATTTCATACATCCTTTCTGAGTCCAATTTAGAGAATAAATTCCCTTTCCATGCTCCCCCCCAGACCTGAATTCATACATCTACCATACAAGTTTTCTATCTTTTTCAGAGTTGTTTTTTTTTTTTGATGCTTTGTGCATTTCATACATCATTTTCCAATTCAGTTCAGGCATATATCCCCTTCCCTTCACCCCACCCCACCCCTACCCATCCCAGATCATGCATTCTGCCATAACTTTTTTGCATCTTTCTGTTTTTTTGTTTTGTTTTGTTTTCATTTTTTTAAAAAATAAGTGATAGTTTGTGAGTACAAGCATCCTTCATGTAAAACCAATTTGCGAGCAGTTGTGCCCAAACCCACACAGATCATGGGTCCCACTATCCAGCAGGGGAGGCTTGTATGTTCAATCAAGTTCATCAAATGAGTGTCCAGTCTATATTGTTGTAGTTTCACCATTCACCCCAATCGCAGCCCTTACATTCTACCGCGCCTCCTCTTCCGCGGATTGTTCCCTAGGCTTAGAAAAGGGGCACAGGTGGATGAGTTGCAAAACAGTCTACTTTCTCTGGAGCTGTTGTCTTGGTCTCTAGTCAATTCTGGCTGTTTTCTTTCATGGGCTGCCAGCTTGTCCAGGCATAACCTTTCAATCCTACTAATGAAGCACATGCAATTAGATATATAGGTATTTANAAGGGAAAGGAAATATGCCTGAATTGGAAAATGTTGTATGAAATACACAAAGCATCAATAAAAAATAAACTTAAAACATCTGTTCAATAAATAATTTACTTATATACTTTCAACAACAAACAAACTAGGACTTTAAAAGTGCTTTTTTATTATTTTATGTATATGTGTGGAGGTCAGAAAAGAACTTTTGAGAGTTTGTCTGCTCTTTCCACCGTGGGACCTGGGGATCACTCAGTTAGTCAGTTTTGTAAGGCATCTACTTTTACTAACTGTGTCATCCTGTGAGCTCACAAAAAGATTAGCTTGTTCCTTAACATTTCACCTCCTGAACATTACTGTGTTAGGAATTATTTACAAAATTCATTGCTTCAAATAGCAATCATTATAATAGTTACTAAAAATAAGAAATGAAATTCTAGAATCCTAAAATAAGAGAATTGTGCTCACCTTGGGAAATTTATAAATATATCTCTATCATTATATTACTTTTCATATATTAATCATTTCTATACTCATAATTGGAAGAAATAATTATTCATAATCTTGCATCAATTAATTTTGGTGAACTTGAAATTGATATTGTATTAGCACATTTTATTATTAATTTTTCTGATTACTACCAATAAGTATATAACTTTCATCTTTCTGTCAAACATTACAGTAGCATTATTTTTTTTTGCCTTTAGAATTCATATAATTATTGTTTAAATTTCCTGTCTATTGTTCCTTGAATGTTTCCCTGTTCCTTGTGGAAGTTCTAGTCTTTTTCCATGGATTTTTGTCTATGTTCTTTACTTTTTCTTGTATTTGTTTAGTTTTATGTTATATGTATTAATGTTGAGCCTAAAAATATTTAAGTGCAGCCATGACATCCAATGCTTGTGGAGGTCAAAAGAGGTTATTTCCCCTGTAACTGGAGTTACAGACAATTGTTATCCCCCATGTGGAAGCTAGGAACTGAACCCAGGTCCTTTGCAAGAGCTGCCAATACTCTTCAGGGCTGAGCAATCTACCCAGCCCTTGCTTCGTATTCTTACTTGAATCCCTAAGTTAATATTCTCTTGTACCAATGAGGAATATATCAACTAGAATATTGATTATGAAATAATTCTAAGATTCTAAGATGTCTAAAAGATTCCAAGCATAAAATGAGAGAATCTCTCTTAGGACCAAGAAAATTAAAATAAATAAATAAATAAATAAATAAATAAATAAATAAATAGCATGGTGACATATGGCTTTAGTCCCAGCAGTAGGAGGCAGAGGCAGAGGCTGATAGATCTATGTGAGATCATGTTCAGCCTGATCTACATAGTGAGTTCCAGGCCAGCTGGGGCTATCGAGAGACTCTGTTTCAGTGAGTCAAAACAAACAAAGAACAACAGAAACAAAAGCAAACAAAAATGGAAGAGTAAAAAGCATGTGAATAGTCTGACTGGACTCTCCTAACACAATTACTCTTCTTCGCCACAATATTGAATTTTAAAGAAATTGTATTATAAGGATTGAGCTTGGAAAAGTGTCTTTAAAATGCTGGAAGATGCAAGGTCTTTTGAACTATCTACATGTTAGATAAAAACATATACACTGGCACCATCTTAGACTACAGATTATCTTTATTTTCCTGAAGTTCTATTTCTGTCCATGTTAAGATTTGCCAGATTGAGTTAAATTATAAAATCTTCCTATAATTGAAATGACCATACACAGCTTTTAAAAATAGTAAAGCCGGGCGTGGTGGCACATGTCTTTAATCCTAGCACTTCGGAGGCAGAGGCAGGTGGATCTTTGTGAGTTCAAGGCCAGCCTGGTCTACAGAGAGAGTTCCAGAACAGCGGGAGCTACAGGGAGACCCTGTGTCAAAAAAGACCCAAAAATAAATAAATAAATAAAAATAAAAATAGTAAAATCTCTATTACCAAACAACTATAACTTTTGAGAAGATGAGAGAGAAATTTGTCACAGATACATGAGGCAGGTAAGTTGCCTTACAATTGCAATGAATGAAGAATACCCTAAATGTAAAACCTGTTGTATAAGAATCTAAGTATTGAAGATAAAACAAAGCTTTTCATAAGTATGTTTGAATCTAGGTAAATTGAATATAAAATAGTCAAAGAACTTTGTTGAAAAGAAGAATTTACTTGCTTTAAAACATAAGCTCTTTTCACATATTTCACACTGGATACCATCACTGCCCATGACAACTCAAAATTATACACCATACATCATTTTTTTGTCCAATAATCTCTTCTTTTTTAATTTCAATTTTTAACAATAAGTAATAAGTTGTGAGTACAAGCATCCTTTATGTAAAACCAATTTGCAAGCAGCTATGCCCAAACCCACACAGCCCAAGGCTCCCACCATCCAGCTGGAGGGGCTTATATGTACAATCATGTTGATCAAATAAGTGTCCAGAATATGTTGCTGTAGTTTCACCATTCACCCCAATCGCAGCCCTTACATTCTACCATTCCCCCTCTTCCACAGATTGTTCCCTAGGCTTAGAAAAGGGGCACATGTGAATAAGAAGCAAAACATTCTACTTTCTCTGGACCTGTTGTCTTGGACTCTGGTCAATTCTGGCTGTTTCCTTTCATGGTCTGAGTCTTTTTAAAGTTTTGGAAAGCTGAAGATTATTGTTTTGGGGAGAACTTTATGCTTTCAGTTGGTTCTTTGTTCCAGCTCCTTTGTTGTTTTGTTCCCTACACCTTGTATTGCTTCACCATAAGCATATATATGTCACACCTGTACAAAAATTGTGTTATCTGAAGAAAAACGATATGTTATTTCCAAATGATATTTCAGGATTTAACTTTTTACCTTTTAATTTTATATTACTCTGAAATATGCCTACATATGCTCCACCCATATACAAAGATTACAAAATCTGAAAATAAGTGGTAGGTTAATTCTAGAGCTTGTTAAGAGATTCACATTATAAGAGCACAGTTGCTTTCAGAAGAAGAGGAATATAATGCTAACATTTCTCAGTTTGCCTTACAGCTAGGTATTTGGTGCTAGCATCCACAAATGAGAGATACCATTCTTCATTTGTTTCTCTGGGAATGTGCTACCTCACTTAGCATAATATCTTCTAATTCCATCCATTTACCTGCAAAGTTCATGATGTCATCTTTCTTCACTTCTGCATAGAAATCCATTGTTTAGATATACCACATTTTCTTTATCAAATCATCTTTTGAGGGGCACTTGGGTTTGTTCCAGCTATTTGCTATTGTGAAGAGAGCTGCAGTAAACATGAATGTACATGTAGCTCTGCTGTAAGACAAGTCTTGTGGTTATATACCCAAGTGGTATGACTGATGAAGTGGTAGGCTCATTTTGAGTCATTTAAAGGTTCTCCACACTGCTTTCCATAGGGGTTGTATGAGTGGATATTCATACCAACAGTGGATGAGTGTTCCCTTTTCCCCACAGCCTCTTCAGGATTTGGTATCATTTGTTTTCTTTTTTAAAAAATTTATTTTTTAAGGGATTCACAATATAAGAGCACAGTTGTTTTCAGATCACATTAACCTTGTTCATTTTGACATACAATGAGGTAATTGGCACTAGCAACCACAGATGAGGGATACCATTTGTCCTTTGTTTTTATGGGACTATGTTACTTCACTTAGCATGATAACTTCTAGCTCCATTCATTTACCTGCAAAGTTCATGATGTCATCTTTCTTTACCCCTACATAGAACTATATTGTGTGGATGTACCACATTTTCTCTATCCACCCATAAGTTGAGGGGCACTTGTGTTGGTTCCAGCTCTTTGCTATTGTGAAGAGAGCTGCAATAATCATGGCTGTGCATGTATCTTTGCAGTAAGATGAGTCTTGTGGGTATATACCTAGGAGTGGTATGGTTGGTTCAGGTGCCAAGTTCATTCTGAGTCTTCCAAGGCTTCTCCACACTACTTTCCATAATGGTTGTAGGAGTTTACATTCCCACCAGCAATGGATGAGATGAGTGTTTTCCTTTCCCCACAACCTCTCCAGCACTTGGTATCATTTGTTTTCTTGATCCTAGCCAGCATTATCAGAGTGAGATGATATCTTAAAGTGGTTTTAATTTGCATTTCCTTAATTATTAGCAATATTGAACACTTCTTTAAGACGTTTCTCAGCCATCTCTACTTCCTCACTTGTGAAGTCTCTGTTCAGCTCTTTGCTGCATCTTTTGGGAGGGTCATTTGTTTTCTTCTTTGTTTTTTGAGTAGTTTATATATTCTGGAAACCAATGCTTTCTCAGATGTTTCTGCAGTGAAGGTTTCTTCCCACTCTGTGGGATTTCTCTTCACTTCCTTCATTGTTTCTTTTGATGTACAGAAGCTTTTGAGCTTAATGAGGTCCCATTTGACAATTGTTGACCTTAATTCTTGAGCAGCTGCTGTCTGATTTAGGAAGCCTTTCCTACACCTATGTCTTGTAGGCTGCTGCCAACATTTTCTTCTATCGCCTTCAGAGTTTTGGGGTTCATGTTGAGGTCTTTGATCCATCTGGAGTTGACTTTTGTACAGGGCGAGAGGTAAGGGTTTAATTTCATTCTTCTACAAGTAGTGATCCAGTTGTGCCAACACCACTTGATGAAGATGCTGTCTTTCCTCCATTGTGTCTTCTTGGCCACCTGGTCAAATATGAGGTAGCTGAAATTGTATGTCCTCAACTTTGAAACTTCAGTTTTGTTCCATTGGTCAACAGGTCTATTTTTGTGCCTTGTAGTATAGTGTGAAGTCTGGTATAGAGATTCCCCCCCCGACCCTGTATTGCACTTTTCGCTCAGAGTTACTATGGCTATTCAGGGTGTTTTTCCAAATGAAATTAAGAACATTTTTTTGCAAGACTGTGAAGAAATTATTGGGGATTTTAATTGGGATTGCATTAAATCTGTACAAGAGTTTGTGTAGAATGGACATTTTTACTATATTAATTTTCCCAATCCATGAGCTTGGGAGGGTTTTCAATCTTCTGATGTCTTTTTCAATTTCCTTCTTCAGGGATTTAATTTTTTTTAGAGATCTTTGGTGTCTTTGGTTAGGTTTGTTCCTAGGTATTTTATTGTTCTTGAGGCTATTGTGAGACGGAAAGTCTCCTTGTACTCCTTCTTCAGTTGCTTGTTGTTGGTGTAAAGAAAGGCTACTGAGTTTCTAGGTTAATTTTGTATCCTTCCACTTTACTGAAACTCTTAATAACTTCTAGGAGTTTTCTGGTGGAGGTTTTAGCATCCCTTAAGTAAACAATCATATCATCAGCAAAAAGGGATATCATGACTTCCTCTTTTCCAATTAGTACTCCTTTAATTTCCTTTTCTTGTCTTACTGCCGTAGCAAGTGTTTCAAGCACTATATTGAAGAGGAGTGGTGACAGGGGCAGCCTTGCCAAGTTCCTACCTTTAAAGGGAATGCTTCTGTTGTTTCTCTATTTAGAATGATATTGGCTGTGGCTTTCCTGTATATGGCTTTGATTATTTTGAGGAATGGTCCCTCCAATACAATTCCCTCTAGGACTTTAAGCATGAAGGGATGCTGGGTTTTGTCAAAGACTTTTTCTGCATCAGTTGAGGTGATCATGTGGTTTTTTTCTTTCAGTCCATTCATATGTTTTATTGTATTTATTGATTTTCATATGTTGAACCTTCCCTGCATCTTTGGTATGAATCCAACTTGGTCATGATGGATGATCTTCTTGATGTGGGTCTGTATGCGGTTTGCAAGTATCCTGTTGAGAATTTTTGCATATGTGTTCATTAATGAGATTGGACTATAGTTCTCCTTTTTGGTTGTATCTTTGTCTGGCTTTGGTATTAGAATGATGCTGACTTCATAGAAGGAATTTGAGAGAATTCCCTCTGTTTATATTCTTCTGAGCAATTTGAGTAATAATGGTAAATCTTTTTCAAATATTTTGTAGAATTCTGCCATGAAACCATCTGGGCCTAGGCTTTTTTTAGTCGGGAGGTTTCTTATTACATTTTCAATTTCTTCATGTATTATGGGTCTGTTTAAACTGTCGATTTCTTCTTGGTTGAGCTTTGGTGACCACCAGGATTTCAGATAGTCATCCATTTCTCCTAGGCTTTCAAACTTAGTAGAGTATAGGTTTTTAATGTATTGCTGTATGATTGTCTGGATCTTTTCATTGTCTGTTGTGATATTCCCCTTTCATCACAGATTCTATTGATTTGGAGCTGCTCCTCTTTTCTTTAGGTTAACTGGGCTAGAGGTCTGTATATCTTGTTTATTGTCTCAAAGAACCAACTTTTGGATTCATTCATTGCTTTTTTATATTGTTTTTTGTTTCTATTTCATTGATTTCTGCTCTGATCTTTGTTATTTCTTCACGTCAGTAGCATTTAGGGTTCATTTGTTGTTATCTCTCAAGTGTTTTTAGCTGCAGTGTTAGACAGTTCACTTGTGCTCTTTCTGTTTTTCTGATGTAGGCACCCAGAGCTATAAACTTACCTCTTAGGACTGCTTTTAAAATATAGCATAGGTTTTGTTGTGTTGTATTATCATTGTCATTCAATTCCATGAATGCATGAATGGTTTTCTTTCTTTCTTTCTTTCTTTCTTTCTTTCTTTCTTTCTTTCTTTCTTTCTTTCTTTCTTTCTTTCTTTCTTTCTTTCTTTCATTTCTTGCTTGCTTGCTTGCGTCCTTGACCCATTCATTATTCAAGACTGTGTTGTTTAGACTCCATGTGTTCTTGTAGATAGATCTTATCTTGATGTGTGTTGCTTCCTTTCACCTTATTAACCATTTGCATTTTTGGTCTAGGTTTCTACTTCTGCAGTTATGCTTTTATTAATTTCTCTTTCTAGGTGCCTGGGGATAATTGCTCCATTCTTCTGTCCTTTGAATTGATTCAAGTATTCTCTGAAGGGTTGGTTTTCCGGATATGTATTCTATCATCTTGTTTATGCCATGGAAGATTTTTCTCTCTCCTTCAGCTATAATCAATATTTTTGCTGAGTATAGTAACCTGGGTTGGCATCTATAGTATTTAACACTGGGAATGCTGTGCTCCACGTTCTTTTTGCTTTCATAGTTTGCACTGAGAAGTCAGTTGTAATTCTGATGGGTTTCCCATTATATTTAACTTATTGTTTTTCTCTTGCGGCTTTCAGAATTTTGTCTTTGGTTTGGGTGTCTTGCATTTTAAATATGATATGGCGTGGAGAGTTTCTTTTCTGATCTTGTCTGTTTGGAGTTCTATGTGCTTCTTGTATTTGTATGGGTTTGTCTTTTTATAGTTTGGGGAAATTTTCATCTATTTTGTTGAAGATCTGATCAATATCATTCTCTTGCGATTCGTCTCCTTCCTCTATCCCTATGATGTGGAGATTTCATCTTTTCTTAGTGTCCCACAATTCCTGGTTGTTCCAATTTTATGTATTTTTAAATTTTTCACAATCTTTTTATTTGTTCTGTGTTATCTTCCAGGTCTGATATTCTTTGTTCCGCTTCCTCCATTCTGCTTCTGAGGCTTTTTCCATTCCTTTCCTCTTGATTGGATGAGTGTTTGATTTCCTTTTTAATTTCATCTTGTGATTTCTTTAGTATTTCTAATTATTAATATTATTATTATTATTATTATTATTATTATTATTATTATTGGTCTTTTCGAGACAGGGTCTCCCTGTAGCCCCAGCTGTCCTGGAACTCCCTCTGTAGACTAGGCTGGCCTCGAACTCACAAAGATCCACCTGCCTCTGCCTCCCAAGTGCTAGGATTAAAGGCGTGCGCCACCACGCCCGGCTTCCACTTACTTTTGCAGCTTCTCATCCTCTTCCTGTAGCTCTTTGCTTCCATGGTTGATTTCCTTTTCTATATCAACATGGGATCTTTTCAGTGTTTCCACTTCCTTCCAGAGTTTGTCATTTTCTCCCTCTCATTCTTTCTGGCATTTGTTTATCTCTCTCTCTAGATCCTTCTTTTGCTTTTCATTCTCTCTGACTTGTTCTTTATATTCTTTGATTTCTTTTAATATGACTGTGATTGTTCCTATAATATCTGTGTCCTGGGCCATCCCCAGGGGGATCCCACTGTACGAATCTCCCACAGGGTTGGTATAGCTTGGTGTGGACTTATCCTTTACCTTTCCCATGTTGTCACTTCTTCCTGTCCCTGGCATGTGGGTTTCTCTTTGCCTGTATTCCAATGTGGGTCCCAAATGCCTCTTCACTGTGTTGAAAACTTGCCTTGCTTGCCTCCTTCAGATGACTTTGTTGTTTGTTTGATTGATTTTTTTTCCTTTATTCCTTGCTTGTGGAGTGTTGACTTGTCTAAGCTTTAGGCTTTCTATTGGACGTCTAACTCTCAGTCTTCCCTTTCTGTTCTGAAGGTTCTTCAAAGAATCCACTTGGACACTTTCTCAGCAATCCCAGGTAGGTGGTGGGGGTGGGGGATGGGGGGATATGCCTGTATTCTGTGCTGCAGGTGGTTCTGGGAAATCCCTGATCTAAGCTCTTTGCACTCAAGTCTCACAGTGGCAACAGGCCCACCTTTTATGCCAGCTAGCAGGAAAACTACGCCCCCACAGCCACACAAGACAATGATTTAATAAAACCAATGAGATGATTATCTAACAAGCCAGAGATAGGATTATCCAACTGTGTTTCAGGTGGTCCTGGGAAATCCCCAATCTAAGCTCTGTGCACTCATCATTTGTGTTCTTGATCCTAGCCACTCTTACCTGAGTGAGATGATATCTGACAGTGGTTTCAATTTGCATTTCCTTAATTATCAGAGATGCTGAACACTTCTTAAGATGTTTCTCACCCATCTTTATTTCCTCACTTGTGAAGTCTCTGTTCAGCTCTTTACTCCATCTTTTGAGTAAGTCATTTGTTTTCTTGTTTCTTTGAATTTTCTTTTTGAGTAATTTATACATTCTGGAAATTAATGCTCTGTCAGATGTATCAGCAGTAAAAGTTTCCTGTCACTCTGTACGTTTTCTCCTCACTTCCCTGATTGTTTCTTTCACTGTACAGAAGCCTTTGAGTTTAATGAGGTCCCACTTGTCAATTGTTGACGTTATTTCCCGTGTAGCTGCTATCTCATCTAAAGTCTTCCCTATGCCTATGACGTGTAGGTTGCTGCCAATACTTTCTTCTATAACCTTCAGAGTTTCAGGTTTCATCATGAGGTCTTTGATGCATTTGGGGTTGATTTTTTATACAAGGTGAGATGCAAGGTGAGATACCTTTATACAAGGTAGGTGTTTAATTTTATTCTTCTACAAGTGGTGAGCCAGTTTTGCCAACACCATTTGTTAAAGGTGCTGTATTTCCTCCATTAAGTTCTTGGCCATTTTGCTAAATATGGAGTGGCTGAAATTGTATGTACTCAACTTTGGATCTTCGATTTTGTTCCATTGGTCTACAGGTCTGTTTGTTTGTTTTGTTTGTTTTTTTGCCAGTACCAGGCTGTTTTTATGACTATAGCCCTGTAATATAATTTGAAGTCTGGTATAGTGATCCCCCCTATATTGCTCTTTTCACTCAGAGTTGCTTTGGCTATTCAGGATCTTTGCTTTTCCATATGAATTTAAAGATCTTTTTTCCCCAAGACTGTGAGGAAACTCATGGGGATTTTAATTGGGATTGCAATGAATCTGTACATTAATTTGGGTAGAATGGACATTTTTTTATTTTATTATTTTTTATTTTTTTATTTTTTTCTCAAGTCATTGTAATTTTTATTTATTTATTATTATTTTTTATTTTTATTGATGCTTTGTGTAATTCATACATCATTTTCCAATTCAGTTCAGGCATATATCCCCTTCCCTCCCCCCCCACCCCTACCCATTGCAGATCGTGAATTCTGCTGTAAGTTTTCTGCATCTTTCTCTGCTTTTTTGTTTTGTTTTGTTTTCATTTTTTTAACAATAGGTGATAATTTGTGAGTACAAGCATCCTTCATGTAAAACCAATTTGCAAGCAGTTGTGCCCAAACCCACACAGCTCATGGGTCCCACCATCCAGCAGGGGGGGCTTGTATGAATGGACATTTTTACTATATTAATTTTTCCAGTCCATGAGCATGGGAGATCTTTCCATCTTCTGATGTCTTCTTCAGTCTCCATCTTCAAGGGTTCAAAATTTTTGTTGTATAGATCATTGGTGTCTTTGGTTAAGTTTGTTCCTAGTTATTTCTTTGTTTTTGAGGCTATCGTGAGTGGGAAGGTCTCCTTGTATTCCTTCTTCAGTTGCTTGTTGTTGGTGTAAAGAAAGGCTACTGATTTTTCTAAGTTAATTTTGTATGCTGCCACTTTACTGAAATTTGTTTCTAGAAGTTGTCTTGTGGAGTGTTTAGCATCCCTTAGGTAAACTATCATATCGTTTGCAAAAAAGGGATAGATTGACTTCCTCTTTTCCAATTAGTACTCCTTCAATTTCCCTTTCTTATTGCCCTAGCAAGCACTTTTTAATAGCTAAAAATATTGAAAATAACAGAAATGAATCAACCTACTCAATAAATATGCTAATTAAATGAGCATTCGGTTCTCAAGAAATGAATTAGAAATGGTTAATAAATATATGAAAAAAATTTCAAAGTCTTTAGCCACTGGGTTTTCTTTTAATTAAAACTATATTGAGATTCTATCAGCCCAGTCAGTCTGGCAATTTTCACAAAAACTAATCACAGTAAGTGGTGGTGAAGATGCAGTCTGTAGGATATCCTTACTCATTGCTGGTGGAATGTAAATTAGTCCATCCTTGGTCAATGTGGAGGCTCGTCAGAACATTTAATATCGCAACTACCCTATAAAGCAAAATATGAGAAGTTCTTAGGAGAAATAGATTCCGGTTCTAAAATGTTAAGATTCAGTTTTTCTAGCCATTTACCTTCTCCTTTCTCTCTCTATTCTCACCAGCCTCTCTTTCTTTTCCTCTTGCATTCTTGTTTAATGATTCTCTTTAATTATTTAGCTGTTAACAATCCATCTCCATTCCCCTATGAAAATCACAGTGTTTTTCTCAGTTTTGACTTTTACTGTATAAACTTAGCAGAAACATCTTTCTCAGTTTTGGTTTTTACTGTATAAAATTTCTGTTGTAGCATGGACACCTTACCATGTAATATTTTTATCCAAACACTTTCTAGATTAGCCACTTTTTACAGGCTTCCTGCATCATGCACATCCAATACCACTGTCTCTCTCCTGCATTTCTGCAACCATTCTTTACTGTTCAGCCCAAGGCATCCCTTATACATCTCTTGACACTTCAAGAATTCTCTAAACCAACAGAATTCCCTAAACCTTCTTCCATTCCTGGAACACACAGAAAGCATGCTGTAGTGGTTAAAGACATGCTTTCAAATGGTAAGTCTGACGATGTACTATTCATATAGCCTTTGCTTCAAAGTCATCCAGAGCAGCTCTGTGTCATAAATGTGATCTACAGAGCCCCTTGTATAATGATGATTTGTTCCCTTTCCAATGTGTTAGGGTATTACCTTTCTTTACCACATGCACTCCTCACAGAAATTTCCTCTTCTGGTAATCCTTGCAAAAGGATACACTCCCTTCTACCCCAAGTATTTGCTCTGTTACTTTTCATTCATTTTCTAGAGCTTGTGGTGTCACTGCTGGGATTTGTGACGGGGCCCACTTTGTCCCAGGATGACCCATGTGAAAAACCCATGCAGGAAAGCACTTCTTACTGTGGCTTATAACATCTCCTAACCACTAGAGGAGCTAAGCTTGTAGTGTTAGCCATGAATTATTCCTCTAAAGAGAGAACTAATAGCCAATTAGATTTGGGATATATATAGACACATGGCTGCCACTGTTGCACAGTATCTCCAGGCAGTTGAGGTGTAGCTGACACTGATGGAGGAGTCTTGCTTGACTCAAAGAAACCAATATTTTGCTTTATTGCTTTAATGGCCTTTGGTAATGATCTCTGGAATTTCAGAGGCCAACTGTATTAGCAAGTGAAGTCTCAAAACATTTTTCTCATGCTTACACCAGGTCTTTGACAACAGAGACTTACCACCTTTCTCCTTGCAGATATGCCATTTTTATAGGCAAAAGGCCTTCATAATTTTGGGGGCTTGGATCCCCTAGTCAACATCTCCTTGGCAGAATAATCCATTGCTGATATCAGAGCTCCCTTGTATTAATATATTTTGCTTAATTACACAGCTTATAAAGACTTTACTGCCGGGCGTGGTGGTGCACGCCTTTAATCCTAGCACTTGGGAGGCAGAGGCAGGCGGATCTTTGTGAGTTCAAGGCCAGCCTGGTCTACAGAGTGAGTTCCAGAACAGCTGGGACTACAGGGAGACCCTGTCTCAAAAAGACAAAAAAATAAATAAATAAAAAATAAATAAAGACTTTACTATTATATTTGGCTCTAAATAGAGAATTATCCTTTCAAAGTTCCTATGTCTCTCAGTCAATTAAAGAAGGTAGTTATACCCATTTTATAAGAAACCACTATAACAGTTGGCTCTACTCTACAGATAAGGAATGACTTCATTACCATCACATTTTTCTTTTTCCTATAAAAGGGAAGAGGTAGGAAGGTTTCTCAGCATCTGGAAGGTAAACTTCATTAGGGCACATTATAAACAGTTATCCCAAGTAGAATTCAGAGAGATGCTCAGTGTCTGTGACTCAGGCAATCTGAGGTTTCTTTTTCTTTAATGTTCAGATGGGTCAGCCTCTTCACTGGCATTTCCCAGTCCATCCTGCACAGCCAAAATTTGTACATTTTCTGGCATTTAGGTTGGTGTTTTTACCTGTGGGAACAAACAAATCTCCCATTGTTAGTTTCAAGACCTCAAAATTGAAAACTTATCAAAAGGTTTGGAATACAGAAGGAATATTATACCACCTCCCTCTTTTTGTTTTTTAAACTTTTATGTTTTGACCTATAGATGCCTAAGTTGTTTTACACATACCCATAAACAGGAGCCAAGGCGTAAGTTTTCATTAAATTCACCCAAATTGTTTATCATTGACTCTATGCTACTTATTTGGGAAGTGAACTTACACTTAATTTCTTTAAATTATCCTACAAGTAAGGGAAAAATGTTACAAGGTGATACCGTATAACACAGAAAAATATAGAGACCATTTGTGTACCTTAACCCCAAAGTTATTGTTGGAAATTCAATACAGATTACAAATAAAACAATTTACATTTTATATTTCCAATTGGTTCAAATGTATTACCATTTTGCTATAGTATGTAGACAAAGCTTTGACAAAGTTGAATACCTGCCAAATAAATTTTACCCAATATACACTTTTGTTCTTTAAAACTATATGACTAGACTATGACCTCAGAGAAATCAAGTCCATTAACTTATATGGTTTAATTTGTATTTCTGTATAAATCTCTACTTAAATACCTCTATATAAATATATGTTATTTTTTAAGTTCTTTTATTTTTTATTTATTTTTTTATGTGTATGAATGTACTGTTTGCATGTAGGTTTGTGCAATGCCACAGAGGTCAGAAGAGGGTCTCGGATTCCCCTGGAACTGGAGTTCTCCTGGAATTGGAGTTTCAGACAGTTCTTAGCCACAATGTGGGTGCTGGGGATTGAACCCGGGTCCTCTGCAAGACCAGTCAGTGCTCTTAACTGCTAGGCTATCTCTCCAGCCCCCTAATATATGTTATTTTTAAGTATACCATTTTAAACTTCAAACCTTACAAAGTGGATTTTAATAACTATCTTCCTCCAAGCTCTTGGCCTTCTCCAGGCCTGGCATGAAAACCTGCTTTAAAGATTTTTCAATATCTAGCTCTTAATAAAATGTTCTTTTACAGTTCTTATACCCATCAGTTAAAGACTGGCTAGATATGCCCCATGAGAAGTTGTTACCATGATTACCATCTTGATTTTTTGTTTTGTTTTGTTTTGTTTTGTTTTGTTTTTTGGGGGAACTTCTAGGAAGCTTCCATTGTCACGAACAGGTGCAGTGCAGTCCTGCTAAGGGAAAGGGGACACAGTGCCCACTTTGTGGATGCTGTGGGGAACTGCCCCATTACATAGAGGTCAGTTGGCAGGGCCAATTGTGGTATCACCACTGAGATTTGTGTCAGGGCCCACTTTGTCCCAGGACAACCCATGTGAAAACCCGCTCAGGAAAGCACACCACGTGTACTTCAGTTTGAGGTTCAAATGCAGAGAGAGCTTTTATTCCAAGATGTCTGCTTAAATATCCATCATGACTCAATCCTCAGGGCCAAATGCTAAATCTTTTCGACACTACACTCCACCCCATGGGTATGGACAAGGAGGTACCATTGGCTTAGGAATGCTACCCATCTTAACTAAGTTTTCCCACAAGAGCTTAGTTTAAAGCATCCTTTTCCTATTGATTCACTGGGTAACAGATTAATTCCCACTGTGGTAACAGATTAATACTATTATGTTGGCTTAATTTATCAAAAATTGTTACCTTGCAATAATAAAGTGCAGATACCCAAATTAGTTTCCCTGGGCTAATAATGTCTGCATGAAGGCAAGGTAGCTTCTTCTGGGGAATCTAAAATTTGTTACCCTATTAAGCATTTAGATATTGTTTGCATGAATTGCCTTAGGGCACCTTCTCCATATTCATAGCCAGCAATTTCAAATCTCCCTGACTCAGGCCCTCTGTATCAATCATTGCCCTGTTTCTGCAAATCATATTCTCTCCTCTCCTTAAATGAGGGTCCTTCTGATTGCATTGAGCTTACTAGTATGACCAATATCATATATACAGCCAGGTGTGACAGTGCAAGACAATTCCAGCATTCTGGAGGCAGAGGCATTTAGATTTCTGTGAGATTAAGATCAGCCAGGGAAAAATAGAAAGCTCTAGGCTATCTGGGGCTATAGTGCGACACTTTCAAAAGAAAAAAAAAGGCCATGCATGTATTGCAAATAATTATTCCTATCTGTAAAGTCCCTTTTACTATAAGAAGTTTCCTATTCTCAATTGATACCAATTAGGACCAGGACATTTTGTTTAATTTTTATATTTTTTATTGAAGTTTTGTGTATTTCCTACATTTGTTAATCAAATTTAAACCCAATTCCCTTTCCTTACCCCCTCCTCACCAGAGCTCATCCTTTCTGCCATACATGTCTGCCATGTTTTTCTCAGTGTTGTTTAAATTTTTTGATGCTAAAGTTTACTGTTTTGGTCATAAATTTACTGTTTCAGTCAGATGGTTGACCTAGTTTTTTGTTGTTTTTGTCCCTTCCTATTTATATCATTCCAAAATATGCCGGTGTGGACGCTACAGATATACCAAATTATGACTTCTGAAACTAAACTCTAGGTTAATTCCAAAACATGTTTAGAGTTTCACATTCTTATAATAGGATTGTATGCTGGTAAAGAAACATTGTTACTTTACTACATTACATAGCAAGTTGATGAGTAAGGTATTATGTTTACTATGAAACAAATAAAAAGGAATTATTCAGTTTGACATCTAAGAAGGGTATTGGTACTGGCTGGAGAGATAGCCTAGCGGTTAAGAGCACTGACTGCTCTTGCAGAGGATGCGGGTTCAATCCCCAGCACCCACATGGTGGCTGAGAACTGTCTGTAACTCCAATTCCAGGAGAACTCCAGTTCCAGGGGAATCCGAGACCCTCTTCTGACCTCCGTGGCATTGCACTACACGGGTGCACAAACCTACATGCAGACAGTACATTCATACACATGCAAAAATAAATAAAAATGTTGAAAAAGAAGGGAATTGGTGCTAGCATCCACAAATGAGGGACACTGTAAGTCCTTTGTTTTTCTGGGAATGTGTTACTTCACTTAGCATAATGGCTTTTGGTTCCATCAATTTACCTGCCAAGTTCATGTTGTCATCTTTCTTTAATGATGCATAGAATTCCATTGTGTAGATGTACCACATTTTCTTTATCCACTTGTTGGTTGAGAGGATTTGGGCTGCTTTCAGCTCTTTGTTATTGTGAATAGAGCTTGAATAAACATAGATGTGCATGTATCACTGTAGTGGAATGAGTCTTGTGGGTATATACCCAGGAGTTGTATGACTGAGTCAAGTGGTAGGCTCATTTTTAGTTACTTGCCTTTAATCCTAGCACTAGGGAGGCAGATGCAGGTGGGTCTTTGTGAGTTCAAGGCCAGCCTGGACTACAGAGTGAGATCCAGGATGGCTGGGGCTGCAGGGAGACCCTGTCTAGAAAAGACCAAAAAGAAAGAAAAAAGATTTCTTCACACCGCTTCCTATAGGGTTTGCACAAGCTGCATTCCCACCAGCAGCGGATGAGTGTTCTCCTTTCCCCAAAACCTCTCCAGCATTTGGTATCCTTTTTTTCTCTTGATCATAGTACTAGAGTAAGATGAAACCTTAATGTGGTTTTAATTTGCATTTCATTAATTATTAGTGAGAGTGAAGACTTTTAAAATGTTTCTCAGTCATCTTTATTTTCTCACTTGTGAAGCTTCTGTCTAGATCTTTACTCCTTCTTTTGAGTGGGTCATTTGTTTTCTTCCTCCTCTGTTTTTTAGTAGTTTATATTCTTTGGCTGGTAATGCTCTGTCAGATGTATTACTAAATGGGGAAGAACTAGAAGTGTTCCCCCTAAAGTCAGGAACTACACAAGTCTACCTCCTTCCCCACACCTTTTCAATATAGTGCTTGAAATTCTCGTGAGAGCAGTAAGAAAAGAAAAGGAGATTAGTGGAGCGCTAACGGGAAAATGATATATAAATGATTAAGATAGATAGATAGATAGATAGATAGATAGATAGATAGATAGGCAGATGGGTAGTTAGATGAGGGATGATAGATGATAGAAAAAACAGATAAAGACATGTGGAAAATACTAAAAGTGAGAATCTAATGGGTTGTGGCCTTTTAAACTATATGAAAACCTTGTATCACATTTAAGAATCTTCAGAACTTAGTGAAATTCTCTTAACATACTTAATGCAATGTGATTTTTGAACATAAGTTCAATATGCTAACTCCATTACATTTGTTTGAATAAAACAAAAGCACGTTGAAGATAGTGGTAATGACAAACAAAGCAGAACCAACAATAATAAATCTTTTACTTTAAGTGCAATTTCTACATTTGATCACAACCCTCCCTTGGTGAAAGTCATTTTCAGAAATAACTTTAGGAATATGTGACTTCAAAACCAGTGTGTTTAACTGATAGCACATAAATTCTCTGTTGGAGATATTATGGTTTGCATCGGAATATAGTTAATTGGCACATCTCAGTGGAAATTGAAATATGCCAATTAGAAAATGATTGTCTCATTTAAATACATAATGGTTCTTATGAACTATCAGATACATATGAAATTAGAATGGATTTTTGAAATGCAAAACATTGACTAAATTGTATATGTGCATAATTAAGACAGTTTAGAAATGTAGCTGATGATGGCACAAAGCAATATCATCAAGGGTTAGTCCTATTTTTTGTGAGCAGTTGTTTATTTATTATTACAATCCATTTGGTCAACACAACTCAAAATATACATAATAGTAATAGTCCAAATGATGCATGTTCATATTCTATGCTAATATTATTTCAGATATCCAATACTACCAAAAATTATAAACGTTTGCTGCTTTTCATACTTATATGTTCTTAATTGAGAAACCTACTTTCTATAGTTTTATAACCTTGAGAACATTAAGAAAGAATGAGATATTGAAAGACTCCTCTAAGTAATAATATAGGCATAATAATAATTTACAAAAAATTGTCCCTAATGCACCACAAATCTTAATATTTATATTGGTGCCAATTATGTGTATGAGTGTAATGACTGCATGTATATAAGTGCATCTGTGAAAGGCAGTGCCCATGGAACCTGAAGAGAGAAGGTGCTGAATCACCTGGAATTAGAGATTCAGAGGGTTGCTCCCTGTCATTTAGGTGATGAGATTCAAACTCAGGTCCTCTGCAGGAAGAGCTAGTGCCCTTAATCACTGAGCTATTTCTTCACCCCTGTATTTTCCTCTTAAAGGAACTTTTAAAAATAACCTATCTTTCTATACTATTGGAAATATATTTATATGTATTTGTATATTTTAAAAAGACACTTCTTATTTTGTGCAATTATAGCCAATGTAGCAATAAAACAAGCTAAACAAGTAATAGTTTTTAGCATTTTAATATTATAGATGTAAAATGGTAGCAAAGGAATTTAAAATATGAATATCAATACTGATACTTTATTGAATAAAACTGATAGCAGTATTATGTGTGGAATAAACATCCATTGTATTTAATATTTCATTTTTGTAAGTTGCAATAATCAAATATCTGAATAAAATTATTGCAATGTACTGAGACTATGTAATCAATTGCATATTATTGATTAGTTTTGCTTTTTTGATCTCATATTTAATACAAATATTTCAATGAACACAATAGCTAATTATTGTTTGATTTAAAAAATCTTAAAATACAAAATTAACTGAAACAATGTGTAAATGTCAATAGTTCTGGGATAGATCTTATGGCCAGAAATCTTTCAATTTTTGTCTCTTAAAAGTTAATGAATGTTCTTCATAATTTCTATGACAAGCAAATTTCAAAATGACAGGAATACTCTACTCCTATTATAAATTGCCAGTGTGTTTCCAGAACTGTGGTGCCAATGAAATTTTGGAATAATGATAAAATTTGATTCTTTCCATGGAATCAGATGGAATAGCCCATGTGGTTATATGGAGACAGTGAAGAAGTAGGGAGTCCTGCTGGGACAGATGAAAGCCAAGAAGAATGTGTGGAATGGGCCATGCCTAGCTGCAGGGAGAAGGGAGGGCCTTTGGTATCATAAGCAGTCCCATGAAGAGAAAGCATACCCACAGAGAGCTCAGTCCTAAGAATCAGTAGGAAACCAAGCTCTGTTTTGGAACATACAGCAAAATAAAGATTTGCAGCCTTTTGATATTTCAGAGCATTACACTAAACTATGTACATAGTGCTTATTCATAGAAACATTAAGCCAGTATACCATGTGGTTTTATTCCAGTAAGTAATGTTTTATGCAATAGAAAATGCTATTGAAAATACTATCTTTTCTAAATACTGGTAAACTCTATCCTTTGATTATACTTCCCCTCCCCCCCATTTTCTTCTGTGTTCATACTTTAAATCATGAGAAATAATTATTTTATTCTCATCTTTTTATCATTTGCTAATTCTTCCTTTTAGTGTTTTTAAATGATAGTCACTATTTTCATATAAATAATCTTCACCAGGCTATTTTTTAAAAGCCTCTTCCCCTTTGATTTGTGTATTAGTGGTTTCATATACATATTTAGTTTTTTGTTTTGTTTTGTTTTGTTTTGTGTATTTTTGTATTTTTGAGACAAGTTCTCCCTATAGCCCCAGCTGGCCTGGAACTCACAGATATCAGCCTGCCTCTGCCTCCTAAGTGCTAAGATTAAAGGGATGCACCACCATGCCTGGTTTAAAGACAGTTCTTAGCCACCATGTGGGGGCTGGGAATCGAACCTGGGTCCTCTGCTACAGCAGTCAGTGTTCCTAACCACTGAGACATCTCTCCAGCCCCTTAACATCTTTCTCTTATGTGCTTTCATTTATTTTTCAATTTTTTATTGTTATTAAACTTTTCCAATAAGTCATACATAATTTCTCAATCAAATCTAGAGTCACTCCCCTTTCCATGCCCCCCACCCCACCTGAGTCCCTGCACTGTGCCATACATGTCCTGCATCTTTTTTTGAGTGTTTCCAGAAATTTTTTTCAGTTCTTTTGTTGTTATTGTCTCCAACTTGTATTGCTACTATATATATATATGTGTGTGTGTGTGTGTGTGTATATGTCTATATATATGTATATATACATACATATGTATGTATATGTATATATATATATATACATATACATACATACATACATATACATATTACTTGAATTGGAGGACTTGTTTTTCCCTAAAAGATGTCATGTTTTCCTTAAGGAAGTGCTTGAAGGTTCCTCCTTGACACTCCCAAACAACCATCAATCCTGCACTTTTGTTACACATTGGGGTCTTTCAACCCCATGGTCCCCCAAATGAAATCCAGTAAGCACACGTCCTGTCTTGATTCCCCTGTACTGGCCTCCATGATACAGCCCAGGTAGCCCAACAATGGCAGTCTATATTCTGAGGAGACTGACATCCCCTTAGCCGCTTAGTCCACAAGCTGGGTTTCTCAGCAGCCTTCATTTTTTTGCACTGCCCCAAATCGCATTATATACCAAATGTAGAATACCATCATCAAATCTTCTATTTAATAGTTAATAACTTTTCTGTAGCTGTGGTAAATATCATGACAAAAAGGGACTTAAGCAATAAAGTTTCTTTTGGATTAAGGCTTACAGATGTCCATCCAGACATGACAGCAGGAACAGAACATTGAGAGGCTGTGTTTTCCCATCCACACTCAGGAATCTGCATTTGAAGTAGGTGAAGCTACAATTTCCAATCATGCCACCAGGGATGTACTCCTTTGGAAAGGATTGACCTCCCCAAACAAGGACTGAGTGTTCAAATACGTGAACTTATGCAGGATATTTATCATTCAAACCATCACACCTACTAAACACAAACACTGGATTCTTCTAAATTCATATATACATATATAAGTTTTGTCCATTTCATAGAATATATCTTGACCATATTTAGATCCTCTCCCTTACCTGCACCCATAACCCCTCCCACCAGATTTCATGCATATCTATAAGGCCTAGTAAGTCAAATTTGTGTCCCCAGATGTCCCTCTATGTGAATTCATCCACTGGAGCCTGGTCAGCTTATTTATCATCACTTCCTTAAAAACTAACTCTTCCCTTACCCAGCAGTGATCAACTGCAAACCTCAGCTAAGGTTGGGATTTCTTACCCATTTCTCCAGTACAATGCTGGGTTTCTGTCTACTTCAAGTTTGCATGGGTCTTGTGCATGCTGTCTCCATTGTTGAGCAAAGTCCCAGCTGCGAGGAAATGTGTTTCCTCGGGAGGTCATCCACCACCCATGGCTCTTAAATTTGTTCCATACTCTTCTCCAAAATGGTCCTTGAACATTGGATGTGTGAGGTTTCACACAATTTGCAGTTTCTTATTTCCTATACTTTGAATAGTTTTGGCTGTCTGTGTTCACCACCTTCTGTTGCATGAGAAAGTTTCACTGCTGAGAATTGAGGTATATTTTAATATTGTTTCTATCTTCTGTCCCACTGGGTTCTGTGAACCTTAAATGTAGAGGTTGCATTGTAAATGTGTAGCTTAAAGCTCTTTCAAATTCTTGCTTTATGATTTGGAAATTTCCTTGAGGCACCACTTTGACATTTTGCCTGTTTTGAAATCTACCATCATGAAATAAATTATTTCTAACATCGTAAGGAACTCATATTCAGATGATGAAATAAGAATTTGCCTTTCTCATTTTGACAGCGTCCCAGACAGGGCTTGGTCACATTCAGAGAAAAGCTCTTGCTTCTTGGAGCCACCTTTCATGCTTCCTCCTCTTTCTTCTTCCATATTCAGTACTCTGGTGTGCCCCCTGCTTTGCTCTGCTCAGGATTTTCAAGAATTTAAAACCCAACACCCAATTTTTCCCTTACACCAATCCTTAGTCCTATTCAGCTACACTGATCATCCATGTGAATGGGTAACTCCACAGTTGACATTTGGTGATTTGAATGAGAAATGTCCCAAAGGTCTTGTGATGGTTAATCCTGTTAATCGTAGCTGCCACCTTGACTGGATTGGGGATAAACAAATATGATAAAGAGATCTTCAGATTGGATTATCTCAAGCCTGATGACTCATGCTAAATGTGGGCGTTACCTTCTGATGGCAGCCAGGATAAAAGGCCATGGCAGCAGGGAGCTCGTCCCTTTTGTGCTGCTTGCTTTCTCTCTCACTGGTGAGTTCATCTTGCTGTTGTCATCAACTCTTTGCATCCCAGCATAGACTGAAGATGGGCAGTTGTCCTAGAATCCATCAGGCCTTCAGCACTGGATTGGGACTACTGAGACATCCAGCGTCCTCGTAGACTGAGCAACTGGCTGGATTCTTAGCCTCTCCCATTCAGTACAGCTATTGCTGGACTACTCGGACTCCAACTCGTGAGCAAATCAATAAATCTGTCTATCTATCTATCTAAATTCTATAATTGATAGATTCTAGGTAGATAGATAGATAGATGGATGATAGATAGATAGATGATAGATGGATGATAGATAGATAGATAGATAGATAGATAGATAAATGATAGATTCGTTCTATTGATATTGTTTCTTTAGAGAACCCTGATTAATACAGGGCTCATGTATTTAAACACTTGGACCCAGTTCACAGTGCCCTATCCAAAGATTTAGGAGGTGTAGCTTTGCTGGAAGAAGTATGTCACTGAAGGCAGGCTTTGAGAGCTCATGCTCTGGTCAATCTCTCTCTCCCTCTCCCTCTCCCTCTCCCTCTCCCTCTCCCTCTCCCTCTCCCTCTCCCTCTCCCTCTCCCTCTCCCTCTCCCTCTCCTCTCTCTCTCTTCCTTTTTACCAGTGGAGATATATGATCTCAGTTTTCTACTTCTGCCACTATACCTGTAGCTTGCTGCCCTGCCATGCCTTTCTGCCTTAATGGACTCTTAGTCCCCCAGAAAGTTAAGCCAAAAATATAATCCCCACTAAGTTGCCTTGGTCATGCTATTTTATCAGAGCAACAGAAAAGTAACTAACATATCATGTCATTTAATTATTTTTCATGTCTAGTGAATTTATCCTTCGATCTCATATATTTCTATTCCAGTCTGTTTACTGAAAAAACTAATAACATAAAAAGCCTAATTTTTACCTCATTTTCTGCAATGTGTGTGCTTTAATAATTGTTTTTAAAATTAATTTGGATGAACAGCACATTATCCCTCCAATTACATATTTTCAGATTGTTCCTTCCTTTGTTTTTCTTCTTGTTTCACTCAGTTTAGAAGTTTATTCATGTAATAACAACTATAAATAATTATTTTATTTTCTGTTTTATAAAAGCTTACCATAAACTCAGAAACTAGGGAAACAAATTCATATCCTAGAGTGTCCATAGGTCAAGAAGATGTGAGTGCTCCCTGGATCCTTTGTTCAGGTTATCACAATTCTGCAGCATTCATCATCAGAACAATCTTTACAGAAATGGCAAGCCCTTATCTTCTTGCGATTAATGGCAAAACAATTTGCTTATAACTATAGAACTTAGACCAGCATGGATTTCTGAATTCATGAATATGTTTTCAATATATATTTTTATTGTTTTGTGCATTTTATACATCGTAAGCATCTCCAATCTGCAATCCTCCATAACCCCCAACCAGATTTCATGTACTCTGTTATATTTGTTAAGGCTTGTTAAGTGTATGTGTCCTATCTGTCTCTAAAAGTGAGTTCATCCACTGGAGCCTGGCCAGCTTATCTAGAACTTCACTTGTATAAATGTCTTATATCTTAAGCTTATGGGATGACATGTAGGTGGTAAGAGAAACTTACTGAAAAGTAACAGGCACAGGTAAATTCACACAGGTCATCATCTATAGCAACAAATCATGTTAATTTTGATATATCTCAATACATTCCGATGTAGATGGCACTTACCCTCTTCACATCTATCCTCAAACCCATACACATAACACTTTGCTCTACTCATGCCCTCAGGCCCTCAGCAGATTACATCCTATTTACCCATGGTGGAAAAGCAATAATTTGTACTCAGTGTGTCATGTTAAAGCTAATCTCTCCCTCAGTTATCCTCACAGATCAACACAATAATAATTATTGGCAGTTATCTTCACAACCATTAATTCAGTTAAAGTGACATATAGTATTAAGCATCCAATCATTCATAAATATTTAATCTTTATGGTAACCTTCTTGAGTATATAAATAAATGTTTTCTATAATGATTGTGAATAATAGTTTCCTCAAATCTGAATTTATAAGGTTATTAGTAAACACAAAACACATCGTTGTTATCAAATCCAAGTACTAAAAATAGAATGAATGTATTTTTTAGAATGAATAATTTAAGACAAGCAAACACCAAAAGGAAAAACTCGTAACCAGTTGAAGATTTGAAGTTATATCATTTCAGTAGATTTTTAGTGTCATAAAAATTGTCTTTTGCTGCATTGTGGCACACGCCTTTAATCCCAGCACATGGGAGGCAGAGGCAGATGGATCTCTGTGAGTTCAAGGCCAGCCTGGTCTACATAGTGAGTTCTAGGACAGCTGGAGCTGCAGGAAGACCTGTCTCAAAAAGACCAAAAAAATTGTCCTATTTTATATTTTTTACTTCTCTTACAAATTCATGCAAACATCTTTAATAAAGTCTCTTTAGATCTATGAAATTAGATCTAAAATTAGATCTTGAAAATTAATAGATGCTTCTGGAAATCTTGTTGTCAAAACATGGCCTGAGTCATTGTTTAATATCTTTTAAATTAGATTACTTTTTTTACTTGACAAAGATTTTTATGCTATATTATTGTTATGGCTTATTACATTGAGAAGCAGTCTGAAATTTGTTGCTTTAAAACCAATATTTGTTTTTCATTTTTTTCCCTTGGCACAGTGTTTTCCGCCCACATTTAATGTGATGTCTAGTCTTTCATGTATACTTCTTCTTTCCTAACTGCCAAATCTTACTTGTTAATCTTTTTTTCTATTTATAATTATTTATTTATTTATTATTTTTTCCATTTTTTATTATTACCATTATTAAACTTTTATGGTGGAGTGCAGGGACTTGGGTGGGATGGGGGCATGGAAGGGGAAGCAACTCTAGATTTGATCTAGAAATGATGTGTGACCTACAGAAAAAGTTTAATAATGGTAATAATTAAATTAGATTACTTTCTCTTTTTAAATTTTTTATTATATATATATTTTTGTAAAAGATTATGTTACTAATCAGATATAGACCTGTGTCCCCCACCTATACCCCCGCCCCCCACCAGAGCTCATGCATTCTGCCAAACATGCTTTTCATCTCTTTTTCAGTCTTTCTCAAAATTCTCCATGTGGAAGTTAACTATTTTGAGAAGAAGTTCACTGTTTTAGTCAGTTCTTTGATGTCCTTTCTGATGTTGTTGTTGCTTTTGTTGTTGTTTCCAAGGTGCATCACTCCCAACTACTTGGACAAAAGCTCAAGGGGCCATGCACAAGAAATACTTACAACTAGGTAATTGGCACTAGCATCCACAAATGAGGGATACCATTCATTGTTTTTCTGGACTTTGTTACTTCATTTAACATAATATCCTCAAGTTCTATCCATCTACCTGTGAAACTCATGATGTCATCTTTCTTTACCACTGCATAGAACTCCATTGTGTAGATGTACCACATTTTCGCTATTCACTGATCAGTTGAGGGGCACTTGGGTTGGTTCCAGCTCCTTGTTATTGTGAAGAGAGCTGCAATAAACATGGTTGTGCATGTATCTCTGTGGTAAGACTAGTCTTGTGGGTACATGCCTAGGAGAGGTATGGCTGGGTTAGGTGGCAAGTTCATTCCAAGTCTTCCAAGGGTTCTGCACACTGCTTTCCATAGTGGCTGTACCAGTTTACATTCCCACCAGCAGTGGATGAGTGTTCCTCTTTCCCCACAACCTCTTCAGCACTTGGTATCATTTGTTTTCTTGATCCTAGCCAGTCTTATTGGAGTAAGATGATATCTTAGAGTGGTTTTGATTTGCATTTCCTTAATGATTAATGATGTTGAACACTTCTTAAGATGTTTCTCAGCCATCTCTAATTCCTCACTTGTGAAATCTCTGTTCAGCTCTTTGCTCCATCTATTGAGTGGGGCACTTGTATTCTTTCTTCTTTGTTTTTTGAGTAGTTTATATATTCTGGAAATCAACGCTTTGTCAGATGTTTCTGCAGTGAAGGTTTCCACCCACTCTGTGGGATTTCTCTTCACTTCCTTGATTGTTTCTTTTGATGTACAGAAGCATTTGAGTTTAATGAGGTCAAATTTGTCAATTGTTGACCTTATTTCTTGTGCAGCTGCTGCCTATTTTAGAAAGTCTTTTCCTATGCCTATGTCTTGAGGTCTGCTGCCAACTTTTTCTTCTATTGCCTTCAGAGTTTGGGGTTTCATGTTGAGGTCTTTAATCCATCTGGGAGTTAACTTTTGTACAGGGCAAGAGGTAGGGTGTCATTGTTCAATGTCTTTGAGTCAAATGTGACCGCATTCCACACCCTGTCCTTCCCTTCTTGGCTCAGCTCCAGGACTTGTCTCCTGACTGCAGGCCTACAGTCTCTAGGCTACACTCCCGCCAGAAGAGGGGAGGGATTAACCGCAGGAGATCACCCGTGGAAATGAACGGACTCACACACAGAGCAGGGGAGGATAGGAACTCTGTTTATTTTCTGTCAGTGAGGTCTATATATTTAAGTCTACTCTTCTCTGGGCAAGGAAGTAGGAGCAGGCAGAAGGAAGGGGTGAGCCAACTTGCTTCTAATCCAGGGTCTGCAGAGCTCCAGCTTGTGCAACAGGTAACTAGAAGTGTGACATTTTGCTCAATGCCTCGAGGGAAGGGGCCTGGAATTTTTCAGAGATAGGGTGAAGCAAGACTCATTGTAATATCCCAAATCATCCTGCTGCAGATAACTCTGAATGCCCACAGAGATATCAGATAACTGGAGATCTCCCGGGACAGGTCTTACAAGTTCTCACTTCAAGCCACACACAAAGTTTCATTCCCACAATCAATCCTTTGTTTCTTTAATTAAAATGGAGCAGCAATGTCAAAGTCCTCTAGGGAGTCCCTTGGGATGGCCTGGTATTGGACTAGAACAGTTTTGGCTGTGACCTCAGTGAGTGTATTGATTCAGTTTTTTATAAACCAGAGAGCACAGGGTGCAATGGTCAGAAGAATTCCTAGGATGAAAATGGGTCCCAGCAAAGGGAGCAACCAGGAAATTAGTGGTTGGAAAACCACGGGACAGAAACTTGTGGGGAGTACTTATCATGCAGTTCTTTCCTGAGGCCTCTTAGAGTTTTAACATTTTGCTCAACAATACCAGACTCATTTAAATAAAAACAACATTCCTCTCGCAGGAACATGCAGGTTCCCCCATTTTCTGCAGTTAACAAGTCCAGGGCTCGCCGGTTCTGCATCACCACCTTGATCAGAGAAGTTATCTGCCTCTGGAGCGATTCAAGGCTGTTATTTGTGGATGCCATTGCTTCATCAAACTTAGTTTGGAAGTCCACTTCCATGCTGTAAACCTTTGCTAGGGCTCTGCCAGTTGTTCCCATCACTGCTGAAGAGAGAACGATGCCTAGGCTGACCTGAAGCGGGATGAATATTTCTTTCTTTTGATGGTCCAGGTCCCATCACAGCATCCAAGCGACTTCCTCCTTCTCATAAAGGAAGAGCTGAGGGGTGATAATTAACAGCAAATAAATTCTAGAACCAGTAGCATTGCACAGAGGGATGCAGTGCCATCACACCAGAGAAAGAATGGTGACTTGACACACAGGGTCCTGTTAAGAGGGACACTTCAGAGGCACCTGGGGTCTGGGGCTGCTGCAGCTCTCACTAAACAAATAGGAAGTGTAATGAGTCAGTAAAAGAGAGAAATGCTGTGAAACACTGGCTCTGTCTCCATGGGGGTAGATACCTGTAAGGAGTTAGAAGGAATGGAAATGAAAAAAGTGTGTGTGAGGGGTGCACAGAAAAAACATTGGGAGACATTAGGATGGGTGGTGTAATTGAGGAGATCCCTGGTGTATTCAATATACTGAGACCATGTTACAGTGGACCACAAGTTTCCTTCCATTTTGGATTCCTGTAATAGAATGTGGGATTGAGTGAGGATGGCTTGAGGAACTAGAACAAGCTGGCAAGAGATACGGATATCTGCCACAGTGTACCAGGCGTTGCTGTAAGGGTAGAGTTTCCCTGTACTTCAGCTCTCCAACACTCATTCCAGGGGTCCTGTATATTAATTTTAAACTGGTTATTTTGGATTCGAAACAGACTTCTTGGGCTGTGAACATTCTCCAACCTGCAAGACCAGAATCTGCAACCACCATAAGTATCAGCTTCCTGAAAACACTGTCCTTTGTTATGATGGGGGAAACAGATAAAAGGTGCCTGAGAGGTAGGGGTGGAATTGGGAAATAGAGTAATTGTGATTGCTTTGCTGCAGCCTTGCAAAGGACAGTCACTGGTTCCAATTACCTGATTTCTTCCTTCCCTAGTTTCGCTGACAAAGATCAGATGAATCTGACATTTCTGGCCAGAATGCAAATGGGTCACGGACAATCCTGTGGGAAGATGCAAACAAAGCCCCTCCCAGTTGTTAACAGTGGATCATGTCCTTTCCTCTGATTGTCTATGGGGTCTTTCCATCTGACAAGTATTTGAGGAACAGTGCTTGGTGTCTGCCAATGTTTGAATATGGCTGGACAATTTGAATCCCCATAAATGTTAAAGAGGTTTAGAGTTGCCAATGCCATGGTCAGATGGATGTTAAGAGGGGATTTCCCTGCCTTTTGTTTTAATAACTGAGTTTTTAGGACCTGATGTGTCTGTTCTATGATGCCTTGTTCCTGTGGGCTATGAGGGATACCTGTATGATGTACAATATTCCATAATTGATAAAATGATTTAAAGCAAGAGCTAGCAAATGCTGGCCCATTGTCTGTTTTAATCTGTTTGGGGATGCCCATGGTAGTAAAGGTAGAAAGTAGGTAGGCAGTGAGGTCCTTAGCTTTTTCTCCTGTATGGGGAATAGCCCAGATGAATTTGGAATAAGTGTCCACTGTGACAAATACATATTTTTATCTCCCAAAGGAAGCTATGTGTGTAATATCAGTTTGTCAGAGTGCATTGGCATTCAATCCCCTAGGGTTAATTCCCAAAACCTTTAGTGCAGGTGTTTTAATTAGAGCAGAACAGGAGGAGCAAGTTCTAAGGATTCACTGAAGTTGGGCAGAGGGAATTTTAGGAAAGCAAGCTTGGAGGCCTTTTAGGTTAACATAAGTGATGGAGTGGAATTTTTCTGCTTCAGAGAGGGACAGGACATAGACCCCTGTAGAGGAGACTCAGTCTGTAAGAGAATTGCCTTCAGAGAGAGGTCCTGGCAGGAGGCTGTGGGCATGGATGTGCTGTATGAAGAGAGGGTGGCTCCTATTCTGTAAGAGGGATGAAACCACAATCAGAAGCAGGGAGAGGGGAATTTTGTCTAATCCGTCAAAGAATCAGGATTGCCAGGGCAGCAGATTGATCACATAGAAACTGTTTGAGAGCTAGATAAACAGCATAGAGTTCTTTGTACTGTGAGGAATGGTCAGGGAGTGGGTGAAACAGGATCTGAGGGGCTTGATATAAGTTGTCATAAATGATGGCTGCAGCCCCTCACTTCCCTCCATCTGTGAAAACAGATGTGGCCTGCCTTATAGGCACATATTGGAAGAGACTGGGAGAAAGCCAGTTTAGCAATGGGAGAGTGGAGATCCACCTGTCATTAGGGTAGTGATTTTCTATCTGTCCTGGAAGTCCCATGAGGCTTACAGCTATATGAACATGATTTTGCATCAGCCACTGGATATCCAGGAGGGAGAAGGATGTCACTATGACATCAGGCTCCTTCCCCAGTATTTGCAGGGAACGTTCCCTCCCATTTCTTATCATAGCAGCTAAAGAATCCATTTCAGTTAACAGTCAGGGAGTTCCCCCTATGGTCATGTGCAGCTACTCTAGTACTCCCCTGGATTGGTAAAGAGTCCCTACAAATGTGGGGGTAGTGTTAAAAATAAACAACTGTACAGGAAGGGAGGGTGTAAAACATGCTAAAGCCTTGCTCTGGAGAGCTCGGTTGACTTCATCTAGAGCTTCTGAAGCTTCTGATGTGAGCTTTCACCTTTAGCCTCGAAGAAGGTCAAAAAGAAGCTGTAGCATTGTGGTGTGGATGGACAGCCATGGGCAGAGCCAGGACAGCCATGGACAGAGCCAGTTAAGATTTCCTAGGAAAGGGCTGGAGAGATGGAAGGACTGGAGGGATGCTAGCGTGAGCTTGGGAGGGAGGGAGAGTACAGGTTTGAGTGGCCTCACTGCTGTGAGAGAAATTTCAGTGTCTAGGAAATTAATTGGGGGAATCATATGAACCTTGGTATGGGCTATTTTAAATCCAAAAGCTTGTAAGGATGGTACAATCCTGTTCTTTAAAGTTGCCAGGTCAGTTGATAATTTGTCCCAAACTAAAATGTCATCTGTATAATGGAAGACTTGCAGACCTTGTCCAATATGGGGTTTAAGAGCTGTTGCTACTGCCTCTTGGCAGAGCGTTGGGCTGTTGCCCATGATTTATGGCAGGACAGTCCACTGGTAATGAGTTGCTGGACCTGAGTTGTTAATTGCAGGAACTGAGAAAGCAAACTGCTTGCAATCCTCAGCTTGGGGGGGGGGATTGAAAAGAAATCTGCAATAGCAGAGGCAAGGGGGAGACACCTCTGTGGTGACCCCCATATATGCATAGTTCTGTTAATGGCTGGCAGGTCTTGTAAGAGAGGCCAATTTCCTGTTGTCTTTTTTATGAGAAACACAGGGGTATTCCAGGGACTGCCAGATGGACGGATGTGTCCCAGTGAAAATTGTACCTTGACTAAGTCTTGGAGAGCTTGTAATTTGTCCCATGGTAAGGGCCACTAATCAATCCAGACTGGATCCTCTGACTTCCAGTCCAGACCAGGGGGAACATATTCTGTAGTGACCTTCGGGATTGGGGGTGCTTCTTGCTGAGATGATGGAGGTGTTTTTCCCCTAGTTAAATGGTCTGTCTGGGCATGGTTATTCTCATTTGGAGTGGTGATAACTACATCCAAGGCCTCCAAAATATCTCACCCTAGTAGATTGATATTAGTGGGTGCTATTAATGGGCGAATCTGACCCATGTTTCCATCAGGGTCTTCCCAGGTGTAAGCATTTTTAGTTATGTAAGACTGTGAGGGTCCTCCTATTCCTAGAAGTTTAGGTCCTGGGAGCAAGGGCCAGTCAGGGGGTATTTCTTCCTGTTTTATAATGGTTCTGTGTGCCCCCATATCTATCAAACATTTAAAAGACCTTCCCCCAATTTTAATCTTCAGTGCAGGATGTGAGCCTTCTGAAATAGGCACTTCCCAGAGGGTGAGAACTGACTCATTTTCCCCCTTTTTTCCCTGGGCTAGGGGCTGCTGGCCTAGGAGTTTAAAGGTGGCAAATTTTTGGCATCTTTATCATAGTTTGAGCAGCAATCTTTCCTCCAATGATATCCTTTTTTACACTGGGGGCAGAGAACGCATGGTGGGTGTACAGAAGGCCCTCTGGGAGAGACTGACACTTTTGGGCACTGTCTTTTCCAATGACCTCTGTCTCCACAGTTAAAACATTTCTCATTTGTGGTGACAGCAGCTTCAAAGGCTTGAGCTAGGTAATTAGCTTTGTGGGAGGCTGTGCCCACGTCCTGAGTTGCCACTATCCATCTGTCATAATGGTCATTTTTTTAAGCCCTGCACGCTTGTTTGCATTCTGAATTCATTCCCTTCCAAACAATATTTCTAAGGAGTATCCCTCTCACTGCAAAGTTTAGGATCCTTCTCTCTAGACTGCTTTTAGTTCTTAAGATAAAGTGAGACAGGGGTTCCTCAGGTTTTTGCTTGGGAAATAATAAGGAGGAACTGGTCTGATATTCAGTGGATGGTGTAATTTGATCCCAGGCCTGTAGGGCGCAAAGGCGGACCAGGTCAAAGTACCCTGGGGCCAGTCCAGCGCATGTTGCATCCATGTGCTAAAATCTCCTTCTCCAAAGAGCTGTTCATAACCCCAGTCTATATTAGGTTGCCCTTGATTTCTCCAAACCTGTTGGAGACATTCATATCTAGACAGCGTTTCCCATTGTAAAAATAGTGGACTTGGAAGTGAAGATCTACAGATATCTCTCCAGTCCTGTGGGGTAAGAGAAGCTGAAAAGCTCTGGAGGATGGTCTTTGTCCATGGTGCCTGGACACCATCCTCTCTGACTGCTTGCCTGAGTTCTTTCAACTCACTTGCCTGGTATGGGTACCAGTTTAGAGGATGACCCGAAGTTGGAGCTAAATTAACAGGGAACCCCTGTAATTGAAGATCTGGGTTATCCCAAATCTGGCACAGTTTTTCTGTAGCAGATAGGGAAGAGGTTGAGGGTGAAAGTGTTTCTGGCCCCTTGACACGCAGAGCCGGGGAGGATAGGAACTCTGTTTATTTTTTGTCAGTGAGGTCTATGTATTTAAGTCTACTGTGCTCTGGGCAAGGAAGTGGGGTGCAGAAGGGAGGGGTGAGCCACCTTGCTTCTAATGGGGGGGACGGCAGAGCTCCGGTTTGTGCAGCAGGTAACTAGAGGTGTGACATTTTGTTCAATGACTCGAGGGAAGGGGCCTGGAACTTTGCAGCAATAGGGTGAAGCAACCTTAATTCTTGTGCAGCTGCTGTCTGAATTAGGAAGTCTTTTCATAAGCCTATGTCTTGTAGTCTGCTGCCAACTTTTTCTTCTATCTCCTTCAGAGTTTGGGGTTTCACGTTGAGGTCTTTAATTCATCTGGAGTTCACTTTTGTACAGGGCGAGAGGTAGGGGTTTAATTTCATTCTTCTACAAGTGTTGATCCAGTTTTGCCAACACCACTTGCTGAAGATGCTGTCTTTTCTCCATTGTGTCTTCATGACCCCCTTGTCAAATATGAGATGGCTGAAATTGTATGTGCTCAAGTTTGGATCTTCAGTTTTGTTCCATTGGTCAACAGGTCTGTTTTTGTGCCATTGATTGTAGTTGTTTTCCTAGCAGATAATGAACAGTTTTCTTCCTGATAGCATTCAAATTATTGTTTTCATATAATTTTTTCACAAGACTGGTAATCAATCTCTTCCAAATTTAACATCTCTTCCCCAATTAAAATTCAGTAGGGACTCTAGTGACTCTTAGTTCTCTCTGACTTATATTTTGACATTGTAGTTATTATCTAAATTATTACACATGCTTTAATCACTTATTAAACTTTCTTCCCTGCTAGTATGTTTTACTCATGTGCCTTTTTTACTATTTACCACAGCAAAGACTATTTCTAGCCATATAACAGATGCTTACTTGACTTTTTCAACATGTTAGTAGTCACAAACATAACAAATAAAATGTATGTGATTCTTTTTAGTTACAAGTTAATTGTAAGACAAAAAAAATTTTAAAACAATAAATTATTATTAAGCTATACATTTTAAATATTCTATGAGGTCTCTCACCAATTTATTAAACAACACGTATTAGAATTCAGAAAATCATGGCAGCATCTATGCTTTTAAAAGCCATATAAAAGATTAAAATGAAGTAAAAAGTGGAAAAGGAACCTAGAGTCAAGTAATTATTCCAGGCCATGAATTATCTGTTAATGATTTTTTCTTAATTATGCTCATTATTAGAATTTTCTTTAATCCTAAAGGGTGTCTGCCCAGTGTTCTCTGTTCACATTCTTCTACACAATCTCTTCATGCCATGCCTAGAAGGTCACCAAGTTAATTGGCTGTTCAGTACTTAAAGTAGTTAATTCCATCTTATAAGTTATCTGATTTTCAATTTTTAAACTTCTTTGGTCAAGGTTACAAGATCAGCATAACCTCCAATCAAGAACATGTTTCTGCAGTGGAAAGCCTCAGTAATCAGCAGCTCAATGAAACAGCTGGTATGTATATAATCAATTGAAAATACAACTGTATTTACCCAAGCCAGAGAGTATAACATACGCTTTTCCTGATAAATTTTATTTAAGGCTTTTAGCTATTTCTAAGTTGCCATGCTTAGAAGCTGAAAGTTAAGAATTAGAAAATACATATCTATCATAAGAAATTAAGTCTTATTTGTTAATACTCTAATTATATTCCTAAATATGCAGTTGCATAATTTTTGGTTATTAAGAAGCTAGACTCTCGATTTTTCCTTCAGAATATACTAATGTGTTTGTTCCTTTACATTTATTAGAAAAGTGCTCTATATTCATTTTGCAGGCCATGGGTTGGAAACTAGACTCTTTCCCAAGATTTCAGGTATTACACTAGCTAAGAAGCTTCCTCTCTGTTAGAGAGTAAGCATATATTGTCCAGCATAGGAATTGTTACTATTTTTTACATGGGTCACAAGTTCAAAACTGGTAGTCAAGTAAACAGTAAACTAATAACTCATAAGGCTAATGTGAGACAGAAGATAGATGAAATAAGATAGATAGATAGATGACAGATAGATAGATAGATAGATAGATAGATAGATAGATAGTTGTACACACTTAATGCAGCCAAGACAAATTCATTTCATTGTTGCATAATAGTATTTTAAATCCATAGTTTGAAGATTTCTCATTATTAAACAAATTCTTAAATGCACATCTTTTCTAAATGTTATAATTTATTTTTGACATTGTGAAAACTGATTGCAAACTACAGGGTTTAGATGTTGAACTATACCATGTTCTTTCTGTGAATGTAAATGAGTAAGTGATAATATTATCTTTCAAACTGTCATCTTCAAAAGAAGCATTATTATAATACCTCATTAAATTCTGTCCTCTTGAGATCCTCCACAAGAGTGGTTTTCAGACTGAGTCCCACTCAACTCCAGGCTCCACAGAATTAGTTAATGAGTCTGCCCTGTAGGGAGTGAAGAGAATGCTGAGTGCTCCGGGTTGTTGACTTTCCAATTTTATTCCTTCAGTTTGGCTTTCTGTTGCTTGTTTAGGAAAACAGCAATTCCAAAACAGTGCTGACAAAATTTCTGAAAGTTACTGTAAAATGAAATAATCATTAGAAGTCCATAATTACTAAGAAAATGCTTATTCCAAATGAAATAAGAATTACTAAAGCATTGCTGACATATAGAGCATTATTTTCTACTCTACGAATTGCCAAAGCTGGAGAGCTGGCTCAGCAGTTGAGAGCACTGGTGGCTCTGGAAGAAGACCCTGGTTCGGTTTCCACCACCCACATGATGAATGACAACCACTCTTCTCTGACCTCCTCAAGCATTTGTTTGATATAGGTGCACTTACATGCAGGCAATAAACTCATACATTTAAAATGGAAAAAAAATAAAATAAAAAAGGTTGTCATAAGAGCCCAAGGAATGTAATGGGTCCCATGCAAATATCTTTTACTTTTCCTACCAGACAATCTAATGGTATCAGAAGGTCGAATATGTTAAGGAAGGAGGAATAGAGTTTAATCAATGTGTTCACATGTATGTGACTTTTATGCTTTGTAAACAGTTGCTACAGAATAAAGTATAGAAAGTTTCATTAATTTCTAATAATTAAGTCTATAAGGAACCTATTTGTTTGGGGTTATCCAACGTGTGTGTGTGTGTGTGTGTGTGTGTGTGTGTATACATACCAGAATGCAGGAGTTTGTGGAGGACAAGGAAGTATATAAGATCCCCTGGATTTGTAATTACAGGTGACTGTGAGGCCCCATGTTGTTGCTGAGAACAGAATGGATCATGGGTCTTCTGTAAGAAAAGCAACAACCAATATTACTTAAGTCATTCAAAAGGATAGAAACAGTGGGAATTCTCCCAATTTCTTTTTAAGAAACCAGCATCACTCTCATAATAAAAAAAGACAAAGATACAACCAAAAACAAAACTATAGACTCATATCATTAATAAGTATAGATGCAAAATTTATAAACAAAATACTTGCAGTCACAGACTGGCAAACATCAAAAAGGTCATACACCATGATCAAGTCAGATAGTTCAACATATGTAAGTTAATAAATGTCATAAATCATAAAAATTGACTCAAAGACAAAAACGGTGTGTTCTTCTCACTTGATGCAGAAAAGGCTCTGATAAAATTCAACATGGCTTTCTCTTTAAAGTCCTAGAAGGAATTGGACTGAAGGGAACATTCCTCAACATAATTAAATTTATATACAACAAACCCACAGCCAATATCTCGCTAAATGGAGAAGAGCTAGAAGCAATCCCCTTAAAGTCAGGAAACTGGGAAAGCTGCTCACTATCTCTACTCCTTTTTAATATAGTGTTTGAAACTCTTGCTATAGTAATAATACAAGAGAAGGAAATTAAAGGAAGAATAATTGCAAAAGAAGAGGCCAAACTATAGCTTTTTGTGGATAACATGATATTATACCTAAGGGTTGCCATAAATTCCTCAAGAAAACTCTTAAAATGTTAACAGTTATAGTAAAGTGGCAGGTTAGAAAATTAAACTACAAAATCAGTATTCTTTCTATATGCCAATAACAAGCAATAGGAGGAGTACATGGAAATCCTTCCATTCACAATAGCCTCAAAAAATAAAACATGACCAAAGAAATTAAAGATCTTAACATGAACATTTTAAATCTTTGAAGAAGGAGTTTTGAGGAGGACACCAGAGGATGTAAGTTCCTCCCATGTTTATGGATTGGAAGAATTAATATACTAAAAATGACCATAGTACCCAAAGTAACATAGAGATTCATGCCATCCCAATAAAAATCCCCATGATATTCTTCACAGAATTAGGAAAAAAAATCATAAAATTCATATGGAAACACAAAAGGCCCCAGATTGCCAAAGCAATCGTTAGCAGAAAAAGCAATGCAATGGGATTTCTATACCAGATTTTAAACTACAGAGATAAATTACAGAGCTATAGTCATAAAATAGCATGGTACTGGCAAAAAAATTGACCCACTAATGGAACAAAATCTAAATCTCAAAGTTGAGTACATGAAATTTCTGCCACCTGATATTTGACAAAGGGGCCAAGAACACTCAATAGAGGGAAGGCAGTGTCTTCAGCAAATGATGTTAGCAAAACTAGATCACTGCCATTCTTCCTCAGGAAACCCCAATTGGCAGATTAGCCAGTTCAACAGGAGGGCCCGGAGTACCTGGACCCAGGCTTGGGAGGCCACAATGGCTTCTGTGGGTGATTTGGTAGTGGTCTCTGGGGCCATGGTTGTGGCTTTGGTCACAGCCACATGGCTCATGGAGGCAAAGATGTAGACAAGGAGTGGATCCCAGTCACCAAGCTGGGCCACATGAAGATCAAGTCCCTGGAGGAGATCTACCTGTTCTCCCTACATACTAAGGAATCTGAGATTATTGAATTTTTCCTGGGAGCATACCTTAAGGATGAGGGGATGAGGTGTTAAAGATCGTGCCAGTACAGAAGCAAGCCCAGGATGATTAATGGACCATGTTGAAGGCTTTTGTCACCATTAGGGACTACAACGGTCCTGTTGGTCTGGGTATTAAATGTTCCAAGGAGGTAGCCACTGCGATTAGAGGGGCCATCATCTTGGACAAACTTGCCATTGTCCATGTGTGGAGAGACTACAGGGGAAACAACACAGGCAAATCTCACACTGTCTCATGCAATGTGACAGGCCACTGTGACTCTGTACTGGTGCACCTCATCCCTACCCCCAGAGCTACTGGCATTGTCTCTGCTCCTGTGCCCAAGAACCTGCTGCTGAGGCTGGTTGCTGCTACATATCAGCCAGGGGCTGCACTGCCACCCTGGGCAATTTCACCAAGGCCACCTTCGATACCATCTCTAAGACCTACAGCTACTGAGCTCTGACCTTTGGAAAGAGACAGTCTTCACCAAGTCTCCCTATTAGGAATCCATCTTGTGAAGACTCACACCAGAGTCTCCATTCAGAGAACCCAAGCTCCAGCTGTGGAGACTACCTAGGGCTTTTCTATGAAAAAAAAATATAAAGTGAGCCTGGTGTGGTGGAATGTCTCTGTGAGTTCAAGGCCAGCCTGTTCTACATAGTGAGCTCCAGGCCATCTAAGGCTATAGGGAGACCCTGTCCTAAATAAATAAATAAATAAATAAATAAATAAATAAATAAATAAATATAAAAAAATATTGCTGTTGTTTAAGCAAAATAAAAAAAAAAAAAAAAAAAAAAAAACAACCTGGATGCATCTCTCTACAAGAATGAAACAAAACCTCTGCCTTTCACCTCACAAAAAATCTAAAGTTCAACTTAAAATAAAATTAAACAAAAAATAAAATAAATAAATATAAAAAAGTTGAATCTGAATAGACCAAAGACCTCAACGTGAAAACTGAAACTCTGAAAATGTTAGAAGAAACAGTTGCCAGGAAAAATTGGCATTAACCTGCGATTCATAGTTGTAGTAAAGGACTCTAAATCAGGCAGTATTTGCACAGGAATTAAGGTCAACAATCAATTAATGTGACCTCATTAAACTAAAAACCATTTCTTCAGCGAAACAAAAAACAATCAAAGAAGTGCAGAGAAAACACACAGAGTGGGAGGAAATCTTCATCTTCTCCAGTGACATATCTGAGAGAGCATTAACATCCAGAGTATACAGATTACTCAAAAAAACAAAAACAAAAACATAAGACCAAGAAAACAAATGACACAACTAAAAGACGGGCTAAAGATCTAAACAAAGAATTCTAAAGAGAAGAAGTACAGATGACTAAGAAGCATCTTAAAAAGTGTTCAACATCATTAGTAATTAAGGAAATGCAGATCGAAACCACTTAAAGGATTTCATGCTACAGTACTAAGGCTAGCTATGATCAACAAAACAAATGATAACAAATGCTGGAGAGGATATGGGAAAAGGGAACACTCATTCACTGGTGCTAGAACTGCAAATTCATGCAACCTCTATGGAAAGCCTTGTGGAGAACTGTTAAAAAACTAAAAATGAACTTATCACTCCTGGGTGTATACCTAAAGGATTCATCCTAGAGCAGATATACATGAATAACAATGTTTATTGCTGCTCTTTCACCAAAAGAGCTGGAAGCAACACAAGTGTCCCTCAACTGATGAGTGGATAATGATAATGTGGTACATTTACACAATAGAGTTCTATGCAGTGGTAAATAAAGACAATCTAATGAAATTTGCAGGAAAACGAACAGAACTAGAAGCTATTTTGCTAAATGGAGTGACACAAACACAGAAAACAAAGGAAGTATGTTGTCTGTCATTTGTGGATCCTAGCTCCAAATCCTTATCAGTAAGTGTATATCTGGATGTAACTGTAGGAATCAGAAACTACGGAGGTAAAGGGAAAGAGGGAACATGAGACAGAAGGGTAGTAGGTGACAGGTGTTACTAAGGGAACTATGTGTATCCAAATGTGAGGGGGAAGGAGGGGATATGGGGTAAACGGAGCACAGGAAAAGCTGAGCAATAGGAAACTGTCAGTTTCAAGTGAGAAATGGGGATACTTTAAATGGAGGAGACATGGAGAAGACATTGAAAGAGGACTAGACAGGTAAAGGGAGAGTGGGGAGATAAATAATGCCTTGCTGGGGTTAAAAAAATAAAAAACAGAGAATCATATTAGTCTAACAATCTATTGACAAATTATACATACATGAATCCATATGCAAAGATAAAGGCTGCATATAAGGAAAACAATATGAGACAGAAGAAACACTTTTTAGAATCATTGGCCAGGGTAGTTAAAGAGACTCCTAATATTACATAGGCTGTGTATCCCAGTAATATCCCATTACTGGAAGGTAAGAGCCTATTGTTGAAGACAGGACATATTTCAGAGACCAGCTCTTGAGGAGTGGAGCTGGAAGCCACCACCTGGCTATCTCACATAGCTGTGGAGAGCACTATGAAAGTCACCAAGGGAGATCATCAATCGATGGTCCAACATCAGCCTGAAGACCAAATAGCCACGTCCATGTCCATCACAGCATAAGGCATCACTTCAATAACAACATTTCTACCTTGGTGGAGATCAATGGCTAAACAATTGGATCTAATACCCATTTGGTGAGAAGAAACTCATGTGGGGTATTGCTAACATAGACAGATGCACACAACTGGAGTGGTCATAGATCTTAGACAATTCCCCAAGTTGACACACCCCTAGGCCAATGTAATATTTTCCTAACTCCTTAAATTTACAGTCAAATATCCTGGACACCACTCAGAAAATAAGCTTCTCTTACATTCTCTTATGAGAATAGTACAGAATTCCACAATTGGACACACAGAGACATGATCTGTGAGTTGCTCTTCCCTAGATGACATATCTACAATGCAGCCCTCCACACATAAGCCCAAAGCATCATCGAACAAGGACCTAAGAAGGCATTAACACCCTCTTAACTCTCTTTAAGGAATATCCTCCATGCAACAGGAGACCAGGAACTCAAAAGGTTTTGATTTTAAGATTAACTTGTTATGATTTTTACTGCCTAGAAAAACTTACTGCTTAAATTCATTTAAGGATAACTCTAGGACTAAAATGAACACTTTTCCTCCTTAATTCATGTCTGTCAATATATTTTAAAAACTAATAAATAAATTAATTTGTTAAGGGGAAGTGAAAACTTATAAATATAACAATTTAGCACCCAAAACACATCTGTAAAACCCACTTTATAATATTTATATTTTAACGTGATGTATCTAGGGGTTGTAATAAACAAAAGTTAAAATCATATACATAAACTTTATTTCTTTAGAATCAAAAATCAGGTAATATAAAAAAAATGTATGTTTAGTCAAAATTTATCTAATTAACATTTACTTTTTATCCAAAATTTATTTATATAGTATATGATGCTTAAACTAAAATACTTATGCTGTTAAGAATTGATCAAATACTAATAACAAAAGATTAGTAACACTTAAAATCAATTGGAAATACAAGTTGGTTTTATTATTTTTTACTCCTATTTCATACTAGATTTCTGGTGACAGCCTTGACATCAATGTATACTAGTGTTCCCTATATCTTTCTGTGATGTTATCTGTAATGTCTCCTTTTATCTATAACATAGCTTAATCTAGTCACCCTTGGCAGCTCCGGGCCAGCTGTGTAAATGGCCTTGTTGGCATATGGAAGTACTATGGGAAAACTGCTGCACTTCCTGGGTACCATGTAGGTTCTGTGAAGAAGCAGTTGACCAGTAACCCAGGCTGCTGAGCTCTTGATGGTGTGGACAACGCAGGGGCCATAGGCCTGGCCTGTCTCATGGCTCATGGTGCCTGAGGGGCTTTGTGCGTGGCCACCTGGTCCCCAGGGGTGTGGCCCAGTAAGGGCAATACCCTCTAAGCCCTTCTGCCATCCATGGCCTGCTGCCTGGGCTGCCTGGCAGGCGACTGTGCTCCACCAGGCTCCACGAGAGGCTGCCCTGCATGCCTAACCACTGCTCAGGTGCAGGGAAGGAGGCCCCAGAGTCTGCAGCCAGAGGAGGTACTACCATGGAGGCCCCAGGCACTGGGTGGGTATCAGGGAGCGCCACAAGACTATATGAAAATCCATGGACATTTCCAAATATGTTATCAATGACAAGAACTGGCCTAGCCCCAGTTTTGGGCTATTTGATTCTTGAAGAAGATTTTAATGTTGCGCTAGGAGTTTTTGCATTAGCTGGGTTAACTGATTTGTTGGATGGATTTATTGCTCGAAACTGGGCCAATCAAAAGTCAGCTTTGGGAAGTGCTCTTGACCCACTTGCTGATAAAATACTTATCATTGTCCTATATGTTGGCTTGACCCTTGCAGATCTTATTCCAGTTCCACTTATATGATAATTTCAAGAGATGTAATGTTAATTGCTGCTGTTTTTTATGACAGATACTGAACTCTTCCAACACTGTGAACGCTAAGTATTTCAATCCTTGTTACACTACTGCTAGGTTAAAACCAACATTTATCAGCAAGGTAAATACAGCAGTCCAGCTAATTTTGGTGGCAACTTCTTTGGCAGGTCCAATTTTCAATTATGTTGACAGTATTTATCTTCAGATACTCTAGTGTTTTACAGCATTAACCACATCTGCATCAGCATACAGTTGTTATCATTAAGTTCGGAAAACTGTTCAGGTGTTAAAGGGCAAAGGAGTCAACCCAATTCTTGTCAACAGGGAAGCAGTACACACCATCGCCAGCAGCTCCAGCAGAAATTGGCAGGAGTTTTCTGTTTTGGGGTTCAGCTTGCAAAAGACTTGTCAGAGAAACCATGTCTTCAAAAGGGAAGTAATGTACATTGAAAATAAGCGTGGTCATGAGCCTATGCAGAATTTCCAATGTATTTTAAAATACAAATAAAATGTTTAATGTAAAATTAAAACAAAAAAGACAACTTAACCTTAAAAAACTGTATTTTACCTCTTAACCAAAACCTGGTTCCTGTGTGGGTATGTAGTACAATTATCTTTAAAAATGTCTTATCTATTCTCCTAAAATAAAAAGGGAGAAATTAATATAACTACTTCCAAAATACAGTAAAGTAAAAAGAAACTCTCTACTCAGCATCCTTCTGAGACAGAAGACAATTACTATATCAGTAACTCCTTACCAGACATGCATAAATTCTTCCTTTGACTAAGAGACATGAGATCTCTTGGAGGAATATTTTATTTACCAAAAACATCTATTAAAAAGTGTCAAAGCCACGTATAATAGAAAGCCTCAAAAAGGGCTTTACAAGCTAAAAAAAAAACAGTTCACTGAAGGTATAATAAAAGGAAGAACTGTTCAAAATTGGAAATAAGCTATCTAAATTAAACAAAATACCTTTCTTTACTAAAAATTCTTACTAAAAATAAAAACAGTCTGACCTGGCTGGGTCCTCCCCCAACAGCCAACTGTTATCAGTAAAGAAAAAACAGGTGTCTTTTATCACAGCCAAAAGTCAGGCCCAATAAAATCTATCAAGGCTACAAAAATATTAAACAGCCATGAGTAAAACCTCAAATACCAAATTGGTGCATCATTTTAATTTACAAACTTAATGTTAAATGGCTAAAATATTTTATTCTTAAAAGGACTTTGATTAGCATTCATCTGTGTATCTACTAAAATGTACTTTCTAGAAAAAAAACACTCTAATGTAAAGGTTAATGCTATTTCTAGCCATCTTTGCCCTGCCCACAATACAACCTGGTATAATAATTAATATTTGCTTAAGTGCCTGAGCTTGTACTATTCATATTTCATCAGTAAAATTATAGGAAATACCCCTGGGTGAGCTGCCAACCTCCTGGGAGGAAAAGCTGGGAGGTACTGGAAGGTCCAAGGTGACACTTCAACAAAAGAATGGATTATTCTGCTTTCCATCCACTCCTCCCCCTTCCTCTCCAAAGCCTAGTATCTACTCACTAAAGAAAAAAGTGCCAGAAGCCAGGGAAATAGTTGTCAACTCACAACTATCACAGCCTGTTCTTTATTCCATCAACATAATTGTGTGCACAGGCCCTTCCATCTGAACTTGAGACTTTGGGGATACAACTACAATCCCCATCTATGTTAAATGGGGCTCAAATGATACCTGTATGTCTTGGGGAGAAGGAAAATGTTGTTTGTCTATGTCCTGGGGGGAGGAAAAGCAGAAAAGCATTGCTTTTATGTCTATATCTTGGGGGAAGGAAAACTGTTTGTGTCAGTATGTCTGGGTTATTGGCAAAGCCCCCCAATTTTCTGTCTACTGGTTCCCCTACCCGAACCCAAAGTCCCTCTAGGAGGTACCCCCAACCCTCAGGGCACGTAAATACCTTAAAAACCAAATTAATAATCTCACTGAAGTTGCATCCCAAAGTGTCCTAGTCCCATATCAGCCCATCCCTGAGTATCCCCTTGAAAAAAAGTGACAGCACTGCCCCATTTTAATAAAAAATAAGGATTAGCTGATAGGATGAGGCTCCATTTGGCTTGAACATAATAGGGATCTGGCTCCACCATCCCAACAACCTCTTTGATGAGGCCCACATGTGCTGATCACCTGTTCGCCAAAGTGAAGCTCATATCCTAATGCCCTCCTTTGAAGTACTGAGCAGAGAATATGTTGCACCTCCGCACTATCAACACACCTAAGTTCCAGTGGGAGCCATGACAGCTTGCACCCCCAACATGCTCCCAATCCCCCATTTCCACCCTGGAGCACGGTAGTTTCAGTATAAAAAGCCCTGATTGTTGCCAATAAATCGAGTTGCTTCCTCCCATGAAGTTTCTCCCCACTCCTCTCTTGAGTCCATATTTCTATCTTTTCTGGGTTCCCAGAACCTTCTCCCTCCCATCCCTGCTGCCACATGCGATTGAGTGTGCCTGCGCTCACAGAAGTAGTGACAACACATTAATGCATGGTTTGCATGTAGGTAAGTGCACCTGAGTGATGCAGTGCCTATTGAGGTCAAAAAAAGGTTGTTTGATTCCCCTAGATCTGGAGTTATAGATGGTTATTAGATACTCTTGGGTGCTGGAAATTTAATCTGGGTCCTCTGCAAGAATAATTACTGCTCTTAACAGCTGAGGCATCTCCTACTCTTGCCCTATTATTTGAAATACTTGCTCTTGTTAAGATGCTGTAAGCTATTTATAGGCAGATTTAGGTAACAATTTCTAGTTAAATCCAAGAATTTGATAACTGTAGAATTATTTTTAACTCAGAGGACAATATGTCAGGAACTCTACTAAGCAATCAATGGAACTTCAGAAGAGGATATGGCAGATAACCTGACACCCTTTTTTTTCTTTGTCATTTTTACCTTATAACGTATATGCATATTTAATATTTTATGTGGCATTGGCATTAATTTTAATGTAACTCTTCTCTGTAACATTACTTTTAAATAAACTTACATGAGGCCAAATTTAATCAACTTCAGCAGAATCTTCTCAGCATTCAAAACAGGTGTTGCTCTAGAGGAAGCTATAAGCCCCTTGCAGAACATGTTCATGAATTTATTAAATATATTTAGGTGAATTTGATTTATTTTTTTATTTTTATTTGTGTGTGATTTTTATTTTTTAATTTATTTTTATTTTATGTCTTTTGCCTGAAAGGATGTAAGTACTCTTGTGTCATGGAATGCACTCAGAAGCAAGAGGAGTATGTCAGATACTCCAGAACTCTAGTTGCAGATGATTATTACTGAACCCAGGTCCTCTGCAAGAACACCCAGTGCACTAGCCTGCCAGGACATCCCTCCAGCCCCATGGAAATTATTATTTAAAGCCCTGATAAACTGCTAAGGAGACATACTTTGGACTTGTGATGCAGGAAGATTTGCTTTTATCTCTCCCCAGACACCCTGCTTTCATCCTAGATTTCAGATTTGCCGTTTTTCAAAACCTCTTGAGCCTGTCCTTAAAAGAAAATCCTTAAAATAAATCCTTACATTCCTTTAAACCTCCAAATTAAAAAGTACTCTCTTTTCTACCTCTTCCTCTTCCCTTCCTATTTCCCTCTTCCTCTCTTCCCTATCCCCTCTCACTCTCCTCTCTCCATTTCCCTACTTATTCCTTCTCTCTACCTCTGTCTTCTCTCTTTTCTTCTCTCAATTTCTCCCTCTCCCTCTCCCATTCATATAAAGAGTAATATTGTAAACAGATGGAAATGGATTTCTCCATTAGATTCTGTTTCTGTTTCACCAGAGAACTCTAAAAGAGTTTTCTGCATTCAGAGACCTTTTTAGTCTAAAACATAATAACTACCTTCACTTTTTGCATTTGAACAAATTAAATTTCAATCCTAGGAGTTCAGCTTGAACAGCATCATATTCATCATTGAGAAATAGGAAAGTTTCCAGTAGATGAAAAGCAAATTAATTTCTATTCCCTTTCCCAAACACACACAAAAAAAAATAGAAATAAAAATAAATGAATACCAAAATCAAACACTTTCCAGGGTGGGCTACATCTAAATTCCACATTGAGAATGAGTAACAAATATTTTTCTTTGCATTTGTATCATGACATTATTCTGATTAAATCATTACGTGCATGGAGGGTGCATATGTTAACTCAGAAATGGTGGCTGCCATTCTGACAAGAGAGTACATAACTAAAGCACTTCCCTTTATTAAAACCACAAACCAGGAATGATTGCATACTGGATATGTTTCCTCAAGTATCAACTACACACTGTAGCCATCTAAGATGTGTTTAGCAATACCTTGGTTCAAAATATTATAACCCACCAACATTACTTCTGCCCCAGATGTTATTCTACTGGACACATTTATAGGATATATCTAGGAGAAATTTCAGGTATATACACTGACCTAATCCCCCAGAGTGGTTTGTGTTCTATGATACAAAGGCCATAAAAACTATGTCTGTTCATTCAAGTAGAATATCAAAGAATTTGAAGAAACCACCACACTTGAAAATGTATATATTTAGACACAATTGACTACAAAAGATACCTTGTTTATTAAATAAAATAATAACTACTAAATGCAATGTAAAATATAGAGCAGGTCTATTACCATACTGTATACATATACTTGATCAACTTACTCCTGAAAAAAAGTATATTGTTTCACATAAATATACTATATGCAAAGATTAAATGTACTTCACTAAATATTTGCTGGCTCTGCATGAGGGACACTGCTAGAGCCTCACTACAAATGCAACCTAGTCATAGATAAGCTCAAAAGTTGTTCTTATAGGCACTCCTATATGGATTACCCCATGTGCCTAGATGATCTGACTCATGAATAGGTACTTTAAGGATACAGCCTGCTTAGGAATGCATCTGTCATCTCGTTGGCTCACCTCAGAAATTTTAACTTATTTTATTCAAGAAGTTTCTGTATCTAAAAATACTTTATGGAAACTCTGTCATTTGATTCATGATTTTGAAAATATTATTCAAAAATGTTCAGTATGCATAGTTGTCTCTCTTTTAACCATCACTCATAGCCCAATTGCTGTATAGAAATATCAAGTAGAACTTGGGAAAATGTCTACAATATTACAACTCCATTAAAATGAAATTGAAAACTAGCCACCCAATATCTTGTCTAGCCATCAAAACATTTTCTTATAGCAATTTATTTCATAGACTTCTGCTTATGAAGCACCACTCCATGAAGAGTACACATCCCATTCTGACTATTTCCTGCAGCAATATTGCCACCAAACATCAGTGTTCAATCAGTCCAGTGGAATACTGAGTGAGAGCAGAACACACAAAAAGCAAATGGGACACTGACAACATGTCAAGAGAGTTACTTATTATATGCTGATAGAAATTGAATTCTAGGAGACAAAATGTAATTTCTAAATGTCACCTGGATTTCCATCTGACACATTGATACCACCTGCTTCTAAGGAAAATTGAAAGACAGCTAGCTAGGGCTGGTCAAAATTATCAAGTCAATCAAATCCTCTGCCTTGTATCTCCAGAGGTCTTATAATACGAATTTTTCTCATGCTGTTTGACTTTATGTATTTCCCAATCCCTTCATTCTGTGCTTCTTGATTTTTTTCACTCTCTCATATATGTACTAATTAATCATATGACTTGAATAACAAAGCTTGTCAAGGGTTTGAAGTGATGCACACCTTTACCCTCATCCAGTTTGTATTCGTTCTAAAACATTTGGCTCAATTACTCTAAGAAAAATCCTAACTTTGAGTCATTTGTTCTTATGTGCCTTTCGTTTTGTTGATGTCCGACTTTAAATTTGACTGACCAGCTTCTTGTATTTCTTATGGATCTGATGTAAGCTTAAAAGAGTAAGAAAGATTTCCACCTTTTTCCCATCAAGTTTATTTTCAGGATACAATATTATTATGACTGATATATTAATAATTTTAAAAATAGCAAAAATTATGTTGGCTACTGTGGCCTGGGAAGGATACCAGAGAAATAAAGTTCTCCCTTCAGCCATTTGCATGAGTTATGTACATACACTGAGTTCTTTCTTTGGCATCTCAAGCGATGTGGTATTTAATGTCCATACTTTGAACAGCTATATTAAGTTTATATTTTAACCTCAAAGTTTTGTATTTCAGCTATTTACAAGAATGCTCAGGGGGAGAACAGATTTATGAAATATATTAGCAATAGCAATTTTCTATGATTACCTGTAGAGTCTTGGAAGACAAACTTTCATGTGGGTTTTGATATTGAGAATAATGTATTAGCCTGACAGGGTTTGATAGCAAACAGAACAAAATAATTAGAATGCCTCATAGTATGGTCAGTGAGTGTTTTATAAATGCAAGCATTCATATTTGTACCCCCAAAACATAACGATTGTAGGTAATAGAAGAGCTCGTTTATCGGATGTTATAAAAATATGTGAATTTTGCCATCTTTTGCTAATCTTTTCCTTTTAGTTTCTATCTATACCTGTTTGCCCTAAGAATTACTGAGGGTCCAATCACACATACATAATTCCCATGTCCAATTTCTCTCCCTCTCTCTTTCTGTCTCTCTCCCTCTCTTTCTCTCTCTTACACACATATTCATAAATATTGGATTAGAAATTAATTTAATACTTAATCAAACTTCCCAGGTTATGAAAGTACCTTTATCTTGTCTTTCTATTAAGTTTCAGAAACTGGTTAAATTGAGTAGTTCTCAAAGACTAGCTTTTCCTAAATAATTGATGCAGTATTTTTGACCATGTTTACCTCCAGGTAAGTGCCTACCTTAAATGCTTAGGGATACTTATGTCTTATTTTGTAGACAAATGTTCAGAACAGAAACCCATTAAGACTAGTCAAACCCCAGGCATTGTCACAGTATGTTAATTTACCTGAGCCTATTAATTCTTGTCTGTTTCAAACTGTTTTACTTAACAAAGGCCTCTGGAAATAGAGATAACACTGTGGCCAAATGTACCTATAATGGAAAATATCGCATACATATCTATAAATAAGATGCAAGTATTGTAAAATCAATTAAAAATTGAAAGATATTTATTTAAAAATTTTGATAGAAAACATTTTGTCTTCAGAATCCCAGGAATGAATAGCGTTTATGACAGTCAGTTAAATGTACATTTGTTCCAAATGTAAAGTAAGAACTTTGTCAATTGCTTCCTGTAGTGACAAAGTAGTGCTACATAATGACAAAGTGTCCTACATAAATCCTGGAAGTTCTCTCTAACATCCATTTGCATGGTAATTTTTCAATCTAAATGTCCATGTTGCTCAGATACAGAAAGAACAAGAATAGACCTGCAAATGATGTACTTCTTTAAATTATTTTACAACAGAGAAACTATTTATTAATGAAATGCAAACAAGGATTACTGGGGCTAGTTTTCATGAGTATCTATTTTCATTGATTTTTAAAATTGGCATACAAAGTATTAAATATCATTATGGTAATTTGAACAAAGTGGGTTTTAGGAGATTCATCTTTTCCCTCATTCTTACCCCCAGTAACTAGAATTCCATTGTCCCTGGCCCCTTGTTTTTTTTCCATTTTTATTTTCGTGAGTCCATTTGCCTTGTCTCATTCTTCCTCAATTTTACCTGTCTTCATCTCTTCATGGAGTAGGCTTTACCTCCATTAATGCCTTTATGCATGCATATGCCTTAGTGGTTAAAAATCTATGTGGAATAAATCATACATTTTTTTTTTCCTTTTTGAGTTTGGGACACTTCCTAAACATCATTCTCTCCAGAGCTATCCACTTTCTTGAATATTTCATGACTTTTTTTTACATCTAAATAAAATCTCATTGTACATATTACCACATTTTCATTATCCTTCCGTTATGCTTGTGGATATTTAGGCAGGTTTCATTCTTTCCTATCAAACACTCATTCAATGTTAAGAGTATAAACTACTATTGTCACTATGTAAATCATCTGGAAGTTTATCAAAAAAATTAAAGTAATTACTTATTGTCCTTTTTGTTGTCTGTTCTTTTTTGAGACAGTGTATCTGTGTAGCCCCAGTTGACCTCTAACTCCCTATGTACACTGAGTTGGCCTTGATCTCACAGAGATCTGCCTTGCTCTGGCTCCAGAATGCTGGAGCCAGGAGTGGTAGCCCAGACCTTTAATCCCAGCACTTGGGGGGAAACGCAAGAAGATCCTGTGAGATCAAGGCCAGCATAGTCTACATAGCTACTTCCAGAGAAGCTGGGGCTACAGGGGGACCCTGCCTCAACAAAAAGTATAAAAAAAGTATGAATGGCTGTTATGAGGGTTTATATTTCATGAATTTTATTCTCTCAATGACATAAATGTGAAAAATCTCTGCATTGAACATACAAGATTATTTGCATGGTGTTATGAATTAAAAGATGAATTTTTGACTGGAGAGATGGATAAGAGAAGAACACATGCTGCTCTCACAGAAGCCAAATTGAGTTTTCAACATCCACATCAGTCAGCTCACAATAGCCTGTAATTCCAGCTGCAAGGGATCCAACATTCTTTTTAGACTTCTGTGGGCACCTGCTTTCACACATGAACAAATTCACATACAGACATGCACATATGCACATGATTTAAAAGAAAACAAACCGGTTTTCACAAAGATAATTGATAAAATATTAGTAATATAATATTCCTCTGCACTGTAAAACTTGAAATTTAATCACTGTGAGAATTTTTTCTTTGAAATTGCTCCAAATATACTAAATTGGTTAGATTCATCAGAGAAAAGAATAAGCTTGAAATAAAACTTGCTTTTCATTATCTTTAACTTTTATTACTGTCTTTTCTTAAATTTTACATCAGACTTTAGAACAATATAAATGAACAATATAAATGAAGCCTATGGACAGTATTTCTGACATTGTTTTCAGATTTTAGAATTCTCATCCTTGTGCCATAATTGCAAAGAAAAAGAAAACTTGACCAAAAATACATCCTTCTTCTTAATGCGCAGCTACCCTCTTTCCAACCTGTACAGACAGGATGAAGATGATCACATTAGCAAAATGTCAGAGCATGAATATTCATCTACTACTGTGATGGTTAATCCTGTGTGTCAACTTGACTGGACTAAGGAACAAATAAGAGAAAAAGGGTCTTCTGATTGGACCGCCTCAACCGGGATGGCCCACCCCAAATGTGGGCATTACCTTCTGCTGGCAGGCAGTATTTAAGGCCATGGCAGAGGGGGCTGGTCCCTTTTTTTCTCCTGCGGCTTGCCTCTCTCATCTGGTGAGTTTGTCTTGCTGCTGTGATCAAACTTTTGGATCTCAGCATGTACTGAGACCGGCAGATCTCCTGGAATCCATTTGGGACTTCAGCACTGGATTGGGACTATTGAGACATCCAGCCTTGTGGACTGAGCAGTTCCCTGGATTCTTGGCCTTTCCAGGGTGGTGCAGCTACTGTTGGAATCCTTGAACTCTGTCACGTGAGCAAATCAATAAATTGTATATAGCTATATATATTCATCCTGTTGCTTCTGTTTCTTTAGAGAACCCTGACTAATACAGATTTTGGTACCAGGAGTGGTTCTAGAGAAACAGAATTGAAAGGACGAATTCTTTAGTGGGCTTGGTAGTCTCTGGAGCCAGCTCTCCAACCCAATGAAGCCTAGAGTTACCTAACGTTTTCCTGGTGGCATGAAGAGGAATGATAATCCTTGGTGCAGACTATTTGATGTAATTATGAAGATAGATCCATTTGACTCACCTAACTCGCCTCTTGTGAGAAGCAAGGAATTTAGCTACTTTGTATATAAAACGCTCGAGAAATTGCTGAAAAATAAGGAAAATAATGATGTTGCCTTGTTGCTCCTAACATGTCTGGATAAAGTGATAGAGAAAAATAAGGAGCTCAGTGATAAAAATGACCAGCTCCGGATTCGAAACAACAGTTTAAAGGTTTCCAAGTGTGCTCTGGAAGAGAATCTTCTCTCCACAGCCAAAGAGCTAAAGCAGCAGAAAATCAAGCTGGAGCCCTTATTATATGTTTAGCTGATTTACAACACAAATTTAATTCCCAGCCATGAAGAGTGTCAGCAGTTAAAGTGAGAGCACTGGTGGGGAAAGGGTGGAACCCTGAAACTTGGGATGGAGATGTGTGGGAGAACCATGATGATGAGGATTTTGAGCCCTTGGATTCTGAGGGATTTTCTTTATCTGAGGAATTAATCTCCCGACCCTCAGCAGAGAATCCACACCCTGCAGATCCCTCCTCCCCACCCTTGCCTGAGGAAACTAATCCCCCCCTCCCAGTGGGAGCTAATGTCCCTCAGGGCCCAACAATTGTTGCCTCTAGACCTATAACCAGATTGAAGTCTAAGCAAGCCCCTCAAGGTGAGATAGAAAGTGTGGTCCACGAGGAGGTGCGATATACTACTAAAGAAATTAATGAGTTTGCTGATTCATTCCGGCAGAAGCCTAAGGAATATGTGTGGGAATGGATTTTAAGGGTGTGGGATAATGGTGGAAGGAATATAAAATTGGATCATACTGAGTTTATCGATATGAGCCCACTGAGTAGAGATTCTAGGTTTAACATGGAAGCTCGAGCAGTTAAAAAAGGTGTTAAAAGTTTATTTGAATGGTTGGCTGATGTATTTATTAAAACATGGCCTACTAACAGCGAGTTAGAGATGCCTGATATTCCTTGGCTTAGTATTGATGAAGGGATTGTGAGGGTCAGGCAGATGGGCATGCTCGAGTGGATTCGAAGTGTAAAACCACATTCTCCACAATATGAGGACCCAGAGGACATGCCATTCACTGAATTTATAAGATGGAAAGTACTGAGAGAGACACCAGAACATTTGAAGAGCTTTGTTTTTGCTCTATTTCTTATGCCAGATCTTACAGTTAGAGAAGTTGTGGCTCGCTTGCATAAATTAAATGTACACGTAGTAGGTCTAACAGGACCTCAGGGTAGGCGTCAGGTGGCAGCACTGAATCGCAGAAGGCCAGATGAGCGTAGTTACAGTAATTATCATAATGGGTGGCAAAGGCAAAACAATACCTATAATGGCATGACCCGAAATGATCTTTGGAACTGGCTAATTAATCATGGTGTTCCCAGGAACCAAATACATAAGAAGCCTACTAAGTTTTTATTTGATCTGTATAAGCAGAAAAGCTCTAGAACGAATGACAGGAAGTCAACATTTGATTTTAGGAGTAGCGAATCCCGCCCAGTTGACCGGTTTCCAGACTTGAGACAGTTCACAGACCCAGAACCCCTTGAATGAAGGGGTGGCCGGGTTCCAGTGAGGAAGGACCTTGTCACAATACCAAAGAGTTATGCTGTTTGCCTTCCTCCTGTCCTTCCCCAGAGGGACCTGAGGCCTTTTACTAGGGTAACTGTACACTGGGGAAAAGGAAATAATCAGACTTTTCGAGGCCTATTGGATACTGGTTCTGAGTTGACACTGATCCCAGGAGACCCTAAAAAGCATTGTGGCCCTCCGGTTAAAGTAGGGGCCTATGGAGGTCAGGTGATAAATGGAGTTTTGGCTGAAGTCCGACTCACGGTGGGCCCAGTGGGTCCCAGAACGCATCCCGTAGTTATTTCCCCAGTCCCAGAATGTATAATTGGGATAGATATAATTAGAAATTGGCAGAATCCCCACATTGGTTCCCTGATCTGTGGAGTGAGGGCTATTATGGTTGGAAAGGCCAAATGGAAACCATTGGTGTTGCCTCTACCAGGGAAAATAGTGAACCAAAAACAGTATCGTATCCCTGGAGGGATTGCGGAGATTAATGCCACTATCAAGGATTTGAAAGATGCAGGGGTGGTGATTCCTACCACATCTCCATTTAACTCTCCAATTTGGCCTGTGCAAAAGACAGATGGATCATGGAGAATGACAGTTGACTATCGAAAACTCAACCAAGTAGTGACACCAATTGCAGCCGCTGTACCAGATGTGGTGTCCTTACTCGAGCAGATTAATATGTCTCCTGGTACCTGGTATGCAGCTATTGATCTGGCCAATGCTTTTTTCTCAATACCGGTTCATAAGGACCACCAGAAGCAATTTGCTTTCAGCTGGCAAGGCCAACAGTATACCTTTACTGTCTTACCTCAGGGGTATGTTAACTCTCCAGCGTTGTGCCATAACTTAGTTAGAAGGGATCTTGATCGCCTGACTCTTCCACAAAATATCACACTGGTCCACTATATTGATGATGTTATGCTGATTGGACCCAGTGAACAGGAGGTAGCAGCTAGCCTAGACTTGTTGGTAAAGCATATGCGCATGAGAGGGTGGGAAATAAATCCAACTAAAATTCAAGGGCCATCTACCTCGGTGAAGTTTCTAGGAGTTCAGTGGTGTGGAGCATGCAGAGACATTCCTTCTAAGGTAAAGAATAAGTTGTTGCACCTGGCCCCTTCCTCCACCAAGAAAGAAGCACAACGTTTGGTGGGCCTTTTTGGATTCTGGAGGCAGCACATTCCTCATCTGGGTGTGTTACTACAACCCATATATCAGGTGACTCGGAAGGCAGCAAACTTTGAGTGGGGCTTGGAACAGGAAAAGGCTCTTCAACGGGTCCAGGCTGCAGTGCAGGCTGCTCTGCCCCTAGGGCCATATGATCCAGCAGATCCAATGGTGCTTGAGTTATCAGTGGCAGATAGAGATGCTGTCTGGAGTCTGTGGCAGGCTCCCATAGGGGAATCACAGGGGAGGCCCTTGGGATTTTGGAACAAGGCTCTACCTTCATCTGCAAACAACTATTCTCCTTTTGAAAGACAGCTCTTTTTTTTTTCTTTTTACAAGTTTCATTGAACATGTTTTTAAATCAAATAATAATATACACATAGTTGTCAATATGCTAATTATGATTTATAAACTTTAATATTATCATACATTGGACTGTTGTTCCTTAAAGAATTACAGAGGTTGGGGCTGGAGAGATGGCCTAGCAGTTAAGAGCGCCGACCACTCTTACAGAGGACATTGGTTCGATCCCCAGCACCCACATGGCGGCCAAGAACTGTCTAAAACTCCAATTCCAGGAGAACTCCAGTTCCAGGGGAATCCGACACCCTCTTCTGACCTCCATGGCATTGCACGACACGGGTGCACAGACTTGCATGCAGACAGTGCATTGATACACATACAGAAATAAATAAATGCTGGGCGTGATGGCGCATGCCTTTAAACAAAAGAAAAAAAGAAAAAAAAAAGAATTACAGAGGTAAGTTCTGAGGTCTCTGGTCACAAAATCTTCATTAATCAGTCAGTCAGTCAGTCAATATGTAGCTTTGTTACCATTTTCTTTGTTTTTGGTGAAAACATTTAAAATCAATCCTCTTAAAATGATTCAAGCATACACTAAAAATTGTTCATTAAGGCTACCATGTTGTACATTAGATTCTCAAGGTTTACTCATTTTGTGTAACTAAAATTTTATAGCTTTTATCAATAATTTCTTATTTTCTTTCTATTGTATAAAGCCATCCCCATATAGCCTTGTTTTTTGTATGCTTTGTTATAAGAACACCATATCCTTATTCAGTACATTGTTACTTCAAGCTCTTAGCCTGCTATTGGGCCTTAGTGGAAACTGAACGTTTGATAATGGGCCACCAAGTCACCATGAGACCTGAGCTGCCCATCATGAGCTGGGTGTTATCTGACCCACCAGACTATAAAGTAGGACGTGCACAGCAAGAGTCCATTGTGCCCTGAGGGCACAAGCAAGTTACATGAAGAAGTTGCCCAAATGCCTATGGTTCCCACTCCTGTTACAATGCCTCCTCTGCTTAAGCATGCACCTATGGTTTCATGGGGTTTGCCCTATGATCAGTTGACTGAGGAAGAGAAGACTAGGGCCTGGTTTACTGATGGTTCTGCATGCTATGCAGGCACCACCCAGAGGTGGACAGCTGCAGCATTAGGAACCCTAAAGGACACTGGTGAAGGAAAGTCTTCACAGTGGGCATAACTTCGGGCAGTACACATGGTTGTACATTATTCCTGGAAGGAGAAATGGCCAGAGGTTCGATTATATACTGATTCATGGGCTGTAGCCAATGGTTTGGCGGGATGATCAGGGACTTGGAAGGAGCATGACTGGAAAATTGGTGAGAAAGACATTTGGGGAAGAAGTATGTGGATAGAGCTCTCTGAATGGTCAAAGGATGTGAAGATACTTGTGTCTCATGTAAATGCTCATCAAAAGGTGATCTCAGCAGAGGATGAGTTTAATAATCAAGTAGATC
>VZQC01012420.1:101917-130427 GCA_009823505.1 Rhizomys pruinosus | reverse complement strand
AAAAAAAAAAAAAGAGCACCAACTGGAGAAATCCAGTTCCAGGGGAATCCGACGCCCTCTTCTGACCTCCGCGGCATTGCACGACACGGGTGCACAAACCTGCATGCAGACAGTACATTGATACACACACAGAAATAAATAAATAAAAAAAAAAAGAGCACCAACTGCTCTTGCAGAGGACCCAGGTTTGATCCCCTGCACCCACATGGCGGCTGAAAGCCGTCTTTGACTCCAGTTCCAGAGGAATCCAACGCCCTCTTCTGACCTCCACGGAATTGCATGATATGGGTGCACAGACCTACATGCAGACAGTACATTCATACACATAGAAAAATAAATAAAATTTAAAAAAAAAGAAAAAAAAATGCTCTAAGTCCAGAGTGAAATTAACCTGGACCATCTTTTACCTTCTTAATAACCATGAACACAAATAACCATAACATACTTAAATTCAAATTCCTCTGATCTTAAATCCTACAGAATTCTCCAAATTTAATAAGTTCATAAATATAAACAGCTTACATTCCACACATGTAATATCATAACTTCATATCAAATATCATACTGCATTTATAAATTATAATCAAAATACACAATAACCTATTAAAGCAGGCATCATTTCACCTTTATGTAAATGATTAATAATACTAAATAATTTCATATTTTATTTTAATTATTTCATAATAAAATGATAGGATCCAAAAGTCTCTTGGAATATATATATATATATTCAAAGTTTAATTTTATTGACATATTTACTGTTTCTTTGATTTTTGGTATTAAAATAGTGATTTTTATTCATCTCTTATTTTTGAAAGAAAAGCAAGCTATTTTATTGGACTCTTTCTTCTAAATTGTGTGCAGTTTTCCATGTTCTACCTCCAAAAGCACAATTTCAGAAACCTATTAATGGAGAAAAATGAACTTGCTCAGTCACATGAGTAAGAAATGCATTCAAAAGAATAGTTTGGCAAGGTCTGCAGTATTATTTCCCCAATTTTAGAATGCTTTTTAAATGTCTGTTGTATTTTGAAAGTAAGACATTAAGATCTAAATTTTATATAATTCAGTATACTCTAAAAATGTATAACAGAAATGCCACTTATATAAATACTAATCCATTCTCTTTTTCTAGCTCCAGTATAGATCAGTAGTTCAATGGATAAAGGAAGCAGTGGATATACAAAATTGAGTATTAGGAAGACATAAAAAAAATGCTACTGTTTACATACAAATGAATGAAAAAGGAGATCGTAAGAGTAACAAGCCAGACTCAGAAAGTCAAGCCACATGTGAAAAAATGTCATGAAATTACAGGAAATTATTTGGAAAAATTCATGAAGAAATAAAATGAGCACCACTCTCAACCCAGCAAGGCATGGAGGGAAGTTTAGGCAAGGGTAGAGAGAGATGAGAGATAAAAAAGGCCTAGCTAGTGTAACAACCAGAGGGAATCATATCATTCCCAAACCTAATGACACGTAATATCTCTATATGAGTTCATGACCATAGCTGAAGGCTATATAACAGGAAACACTGTCAGACAGAGTAAACTTCTTTGACTTTTTGACCAGTGTAATCCGAGAGACTCCCAAATTGCATCATCCAAACTTACCACAAAGATAACTAAAATTTGAAATTCAAAAGCACAGAAAGCATTTATGTGCTCCTAATGTTTACATATGTTGAGTTTTATTTTATTCTACACTCTTTCTTTTTTTATTATTTTTTATGTGTATGAATGTACTGTCTGCATGCAGGTTTGTGCACCCGAGTTGTGCAATGCTGCAGAGGTCAGAAGAGGGTGTCAGATTCCCCTGGAACTGGAGTTCTCCTGGAATTGGAGTTACAGACTGTTCTCAGCCACCATGTGGATGCCGGGGATCGAATCCAGGTCCTCTGCAAGAGCAGTCGGCACTCTTAACCACTAGGCCATCTCTCCAGCCCACACTACACTGTTTCTTTTAGGCCATATATTGTCATTGTGATAAAAATCATGTTGGAATTATGAGTAAAATCTTGTAGGTAACTAAAAGGTATGTCTGTATGATTCAAGTTTATGTCCTATACTATTTTATTCATTTATTATCATTTCACTGACTTATAACTCTGTTAGTGTGATTTACTACATTCTCATCTTTATGTTTCCATATGAAATGTATTTCATTGGGAAAATGTAAACACATTAAATATAAAGTTTACAATATAATCAAACTATAATAAATATAAAGTCAAGCTAACATATACTTACTAAAGTACTGGAATGACTCTGTTTTTTTTTTTTTTTTTTTTTTTTTTTTAATATTTTATTTTAAGTTGAACTTTAGAGTACACAAGAATAAAGTCCCTCTTTTTGTCTTTTTTGAGACAAGGTCTCCCTTTAGTCCCAGCTGGGCTAGAGCTTTCTATGTAGACAGGGCTGGCCTTGAACTCCCAGAGATCCACTTGCCTCTGCCTCCCAAGTGCTAGGATTAGGATTAAAGGCATGTGCCTTTAATTATAGGATTAAAGGCATGTGACTTTAACCTAATTAATTAGGTTAGGATTAGGATTAAAGGCATGTGCCACCATGCCCAGCATGGAATGATGTTTTATAATGTTATATAACACGAGTAAATAAGAGAAATATGAAATGTTATGCACATTTCTCTTGATTGTGGGGAAGTTGGAAATATTTTATTTGAAAGGTCTGGGGGGTTAGAAGTATTTTATTATGCTTAGTCATTTATTTCTATTTGCATAGTTATTGGTAGTGCTGAGAATTGAACTTATTGTCCTGCACAAGCTATATAAGTAAGTGATTTACCATTGAGGTCTATTCCCAAGGCCTATCTACATCATTAAATAGATCTAAGCATTTCTCACCTTCTTCCACTGAGCTCCATTCAAACAATGTATATTATTTCCAGAATACATTATGATGTATTAAATACATGCTTTTTATAAGAAAGTGTTATTCTTTTGAATATCACATCTGTGCCATTTTATGACTTGTGAAAAGCTCTCCTGATTTGAAGTCCCTGCTGAACTTTTATCCACATATAAACTTATTATAAAATTAAGAGAAAGTTCAGTCATTCTGTTCCATCAGGCATATTTTATGAAACTCAAGTGTGGCATTCCTAACAATTTTTGTAATTGATGCTTTATCTCTTGACTCCACTCCATGACAGAACACCTAGAGGGTAGCTGTGATTTTATTTCATTCATTATTTTATATCACTGTAAATGATGATATATGTTTGGTTTCAGGGAAAATGATTAATGGCTAAATACTTCTAAAATGTTTTAAATAATGTTGACCTTTTCCTTAGGAATATATTTTGTGATATGATCTACTTTACTTCTGGCAATAACTATATTTAATAAGAATTAGCCCGAGAATTCAAATGGTACAGTAAAACATTTTGAAATGACAATTTTGTTTGAATGCACTTATTTGTGAACTTATATTTACTTTATCATTTTTCATATTTTTGTGTATAGGACTTGATGACAAACTTAAAATTATCTAAAAATCAGAAAGTCCTTAGCTCATCTTCTTGAGACAATACTTATTTTTGAATGGATATTTCTAAGTTAGAATTTAGTTTAATATATGGAAATGAGATATCTCATTGACTGATTCATTAACAGGTAGCAATTAGAAGAAGGAAGGAGCCAAGGCTGTATTGTTTCCCTACTTTTGCTTTTGGCTCATAAACTTTGTCAATTAATCTCTTCAATATAGTTATGAATCCATTACTTCCCCTGGAAAATCTTCTAAATGGAGTCAATTATCATAACAGGCAAGAAAGCAGGAGCTACACTAATTTTTGCACAATTGAATCAGAAAAAAATGTTTGCTTTAATCTTATTTTATTTGGAAGGAAAACAAGTCTAAACAAATACATTAGTTTATGGATTTTTCAATGCTATTAGTTGAATTAATAAAACAATAAAATCAGAAAACAATATTGACTAGAAAAATAAGTATAATTATTTTGATAGTATGTTTCACAATTGAGAGAACATAGGCTTCTTAAAGCCAAAGTAGGGAAATATCACTTAAGCATACATTACATGATATTCCCTGGACTACATATATTATAATTGTACATTTAAAAGTTTCCACCTCTTCTTTACAGATAACTGAGAATTGCAATGAGAAGTCAAGCAGATTTTAAAAAAAGAATTATTTTAATATATAAAATAAAATGTCATGAGTTCATATTTTATCAATTGCTTACATAATATGTTGGGCCTCTACGACCATGTCTAAACACTACAAATTATGTTACAACATAAAAAATTTCATGAGTACCAATTAGCTAATGATACAAGACAGTTCAAAAAATAAATGGTCAAAATATTTTTAAATTATTTACTTATTTATTTTATGTATATGAGTGTTTTGGCTGCATGCAAGGAAAAGCACCTATTGTTTAAAGATTTCAGAACCCAGAAGAGGGCTTTGTATTCCGTAGAACTGGAGTTACATTTGGGTACTAGCTTCCATGTGAGTGCTGGGAACTAAACCCAGGTCCTCTGCAAAATCAGCCAGTCCTCAGAACCACTAAGCAATCTCTCCGGTGCCAAATGCTTAAAATGTTACCTGATAATTTAGATATCTGTGAGTAATTTGGCTGAGTTCAGTACATTCTTTAGGTTGATTGCACTTCGCTGAAACCCATTCTAATCAGGTATTGCTTCCAAGAGCATACATGACTCAACAGAAGATGGCCAGAAACATTAACCAAAGGTTCACCTCATCATGGGTGACAAGTCGTGAAAGCCACATGTCTGGAGCTTCACTAAATGTACAAGCCGCTCCACTGAAGAGACTTCCTGTTTTCCCCAGTTATTGCTTACTACCTATAAAAATTTAGAGATGGACCTCGCAAATCTTGTAACATTCTGAGTCCTTTAAGCTTCTCTGGGTGCTGAATCCTCCTAAATTTTATTAGCTTCCTAAACTTTTTGAGAACCCTATCCTCCCTCCAGGAAGAAATGTTTCCGTTCACAAAATATAGCACAAGAGATTTAAGAAATATTCTCAAACCGGGCATGGTGGTGTACACCTTTAATCCTAGCACTTGGAAGGCAGAGGCAGGCGGATCTTTGTGAGTTCAAGGCCAGCCTGGTCTACAGAGTGAGTTCCANAAAATGGGAGGCGAGGCAGGTGGATACTCTCTGTGAGTTCCAAGGCCAGCCTGTCTATAAAGCAGTTCTCAGGACAGCTGGGGCTAAGGGGAGACCTGTCTCAACAAAAAAAAAGGTCATGGGCAACGCCAGGGGATTGGACTGAACCCGGGCAATTTCTCGCATAATTAGGCAAGTGCTTCTTAACTGCTGATTCATCTCTCTATGCTCCAATTTTATTTTATTTCTACTGACCCATTGCTTTTGGCTATTTGCTGTCCTCAGAAAGAAGCTAAGCTAATTATAGTAAAAAAAAAAAGGAAGACTTGGCTAAGTCTAATCCTCTGCTTTGCCTCTCTGTTGTGGCTTGAATTGTGTCCTCCAGAATTAACGTGTTGAAATCACATCCCTCCACTCGTCAGATCTTGACTTCTCTTGTCTTACAGAAGGAGAATTTTGGATACGGGCATATGTATTCAGGAAGAATGCCGCATGAGCCGAAACATTCTACCAGCACAGCGAGGAGGGAGGCCTCAGAAGACACCGGCACCCCCCCCCCCCTCTCCCCCCCCCCCCCCCCCCCCCCCCCCACCCCCCCCCCTCCCCCCCCCCCCCCCCTGCACCTTGAATTCAGATCTCTGGCTTCCAGGACAGACAGTTTCTGTCGCTGAAATCACCCAACTTGTAGTACTTTCCTATAAACTACAACCTCACATGAAAGAAGCTCTGACTTCACAGACCAGTTTTCTTTAGTTTTAAGGAAGCTGTGATCCTATTTCATTTTGGTCAAATGAATTACACAGAGATGCTTAATCTCAGATACATTATTTTTTCTACCACTATCCAGAATTTCTCAAATTTTTCTTCATAAAGCACCTAGCTGTGCTTGTTCACAGGTTAGAATAGGTCAAAGAGAAGTGAAAGTGTAAAAGGTATTTTATAACCTATAGTCAAAACAAGCAAAATACTACTTTCACTATATTTGTTCAGCCTAAAGAAAACCTGTCTAGTCCTTACTCAGAGAGTGGAGAAAAGAGGTGTTGCCAAATCACATGTGAAAAAGAGGGGGAGTAAAGATTCCTTCATCCTTGAGAAGATCAGTGTAGTTCATTAATAACTATTTAGATGAGGCTACTTCATTATGAAGATAACTATGTTTTTTTTCAATGTTCACTGATAGAAATATTAATCTTACAAACAATATTTTGAATGCAGCATCTGGAATCATGTTTAAACACATATCAAGGTTTGATGATAAGCCCCAAATTACTCATTACTAGTATAATTTATTGTTTTCCAAGGAAGCATTCAAATGTTAGCATATCAAATCAACTATATATATGATATAAATGATGAAGTAAAAGATGAATAACTAAAAGGTATATAAAGTAAGTGGCAATGAGCAACTTTCCTTTCTTGAACAGTGTTAGCAGAACGTGCTCCTTTCTGCTTTGGAGGTTGTCCATACATAGCAAATTTGATGAGAAATGAACACTGACTGCCTTCACTGATACAATCAAAGCTCCACCAAGTAAATGTTTGTTTTTTCTTTGTTTTCAGTAGCAGGAAAATAGACATGAGTGTATTATTAACACACTCTTGTATTAATACAAGAGGATGTACCAAGCAGTGAGGGATAAATGGAATAGAGACAGAATAAATGTCTAATTTTCATATTCTTGAGATAAAACAAAATGGGGTTAGGAGCAGAAAATAGTTTCAAGGAGATTTTATTTCATCCAAATTAATAGTCAAATGTAACCACTAGTTGCACTCAGTTGAGTAAATCATGATGATGATAACCATTGTTATATATCACAAATAATGGCTAACAATGTCAATCTTCTCTGATATTAAGTCCTATAGAATACTCCAGATTTAATAAATGTAGAAGGATAAATATTATCAGTCAAATATATTAACATAACTGAGTATTAGTTATTTAACATCATTATATTTTACAAAATTAATTAAAATACACAGCTAATCTATCAAAATAGTCATCAGTCACACAAACAAACTCATTTAGTATACAGTCACTCATGGTTAGTGATATTTCATCATTGATGCTGTATTGGATAATAATAGAGCTGAAAAAATCCACTTACCTTGTAACATCAAGACAGTGTCACTATCAAAAAATAACAAAGTGCATCTGGGACTATGTTTTTGTAAACAAACACACTTCAGTAACAGTCATGTAAAAGTGTAGCATGCAACATTACATGGAATATGTATTATCTCCAGTGATAATAAATTATCATGTGACTGGTTTGATATTTATTCTACCAAGTTTTTTATCATTTATTTGTGATATAAAACAATGGTCATCATCATTATCTATTCCACTGAATGCAATTAGCTGTTACATTTGAATATTAAATGGATGAAATAAAATCTTCCTTGTAATGAGTCTGCACCATGTGCTTCTTTTGTATGGGTGTGTGCATTCATTTGTTTTCTTGTCCTGAGGAAATTTTGTATGTGACTTTTGCTTTAGGACAACAAGACTTTCAATCCTGCATGTGCATCTGAAACCCATTTAGTATACAAGCACTACTGAGGCCTTCCCTTACTTTGACCTTCCACTAGATTCTCTTGCATCCTTCTGCTGAAAGCATAGAGGACCTGGTAGCAAGAGAGATGTGAGTAGCCTGGAAACACTCCTTTTCCTTTTGGATTTGTACAAAGAAGGCACCCAAGGAAGAGTGGAGAACAACCAAACACGTGTAGCAGTCTTATTTCCAGAATCTCTTAGCAAACTTCCATCTGGTATGTATATCTTTGTTTTTTTTCAGGAGGGCCTCCAACTTCAAGTAAGCACAGATGCAAGCTGTGTGTCCATATGTGACTGGTTTAGTCCTTCTACTAAGAACATTTCTGTTATCCTATATTTCTTATTCATTTACTTCTTTATGTGTAGAAGTTTTTATAAAATATTTTATTGACATTTTGTGTATTTCATACATCATTTCTCAGTCCAGTTTAGACACATTCTCTTTTCCATGCCCCCCCACCCCACCCCAGCTCATGCATTCTGCCATATATGTCCTACAGTCTTTTTAAAGGTTTTCTCTGCAGAGGATCATTGTTTGGGAAGAAGTTAACTGTTTCAGTAAGTTCTTTGACCCAGTCCTTTCATCATTGTTCTTCCCTCCCATTTGTATTGCTTTGAAATATGCATATATATATATATATATATATATATGTCACATGTATACCAAAATTATGAGCTCTGAAAATAAACTGTATGTTAATTCTAAAATATGTTTAGGAGTTCACATTTTTCCTTTTAATTTTATATTACTCTAAAATATGAATATATACCCTTTATAAATATACTACAATTTATAAATATACCAAGTCTGAAAATAAATGGTCAGTTAATTCTAGAGCCTGTCAAGTTTGTTAATGTGTGTGGTGCATGAGGACATGTGCACAGGAGCCTGTGCAAACACAGAAGTCAGAGGAAGACATCTGCTCTATCACTCTATACCCTGCTCCATTCGAGATGAGGGTTTTCATACAACGTATAGTTAGTCTGGCAGCCAGTGAGACCCAGTATTTCTCTTGTCAACCCCGCATCATCTGGGATTACAGGTATGTTTGGCCACACCTGGTTTTTCCTGTGGGTGCTTGGGATTTGAACTATGATTCCCATGCTTGCACAGCAAATACTCTTACCTATTTACCCATAATCCCCAGGAGGATCCCAGAGTTTTCTGATCAGCTAGCCTAACAAAATCAAGAACTTCAGGTTCAATGACAGTTATAACCTCAATAAATTAGGTAAAGAGCAATCAAGCAGAATTAAGAAGGCATCAAAAGTCAACATCTGGCCTTCACACACATTTCATAGCTTTGAGGAGGCATAGTCAACACTACATCCCAGAAAAGAAGTTTTGTTTGTTTGTTTGTTTTTGGTCTTTTTGAGACAGGGTCTCCCTGTAGCTCCAGCTGTCCTGGAACTCACTCTGTAGACCAGGCTGGCCTTGAACTCACAAAGATCCACCTGCCTCTGCTTCCCAAGTGCTAGGATTAGGGTGCACCACTGAGCCCAGCTAGAAAAGAAGTTTTATATCAAAGTTTCAGCTCATACAGATTATTAGATGTTGCAATTTCTGTCTCAGTCATAGCTACGTTACCCATAGTCTGAGAGCTGATATTCCCTTAGAACCTCAAAATTGACAAATGCTGAACATTTGGGTTTTGCCAATTTTTGTTTATAAAACTGAACTGAAAATGAGATTTCAAATTAGTTTTAAATTGCATTTTCCTTTGCATGAATGAGTTTAGTATTTTCATAAGTTGAGAAGAAACAAAGATATTAATTTCTTTCTGTAAACTGCCCTAACTTATCTATTCTTTGAGCATGTTATTGATTTTTCAATCAGCTTTGAAGCACTTCACAACAGAGAATATGAGACTTCTACTTGATATAATTTCCAAGGACATACACATGTACGTGTGATTGCACAGACCCATGCACATGAACATCTACATGCACACATACAGTATATTTGATCTGACTTATGGCTTGAATGTGAATAATCTCCTCAAAGACAGCTAAGTTAAATCCTTGGTCCCAATAGTAGTGTGACTGAAAGTACATTGGGTGCTTAGGGACTGGGGCTTTATTGGAGATCATGAGGTCACTGAGGAAAAGCTCTCTAAAGCCATATGTATTCTTTCTTCCTTTTTCTCACCTTCTTGAACTATAATGCACTCGTCTTTGTGTGCTGCCAAGTCAGAGGCCAAAGCTAATGTGGCTTAAAATTTCCACCTCACAATATAGAGTTATAACCCAAAACACAATTTTCATTACAATAAGAGTAACTATTTCGGGCATCTCATTAAGTTGTGTAAAACTGACTAATACTACCCAGAAATTCATTTATAATGAATTCCAATTGATTATATTTTAACATCATGATCATGAATTTTATTATGAAATTATTCTTCCAAAATATAAAAAAAGCTCAGTACAAGATTTCTATAAAAAAATTAGTGGTTAACTTTGTAGGTTTCTCTCTTTTTCTTAATAATGTGGTGTTTCTGAAATATGAGTGCAAAATCTACAAAATATCTAGAATTAAAATGTACATTTAGCTGAGCATCATGGCACACGCCTTTAATCCTAGCACTTGGGAAGCAGTGGCAGGCAGATCTCTGTGAGTTCAAGGCCAGCCTGGTCTACATAACAAGTTCCAGGACAGCCAGAGCTACAGGGAGACCCTGTCTCAAAAAGACCAGAGAAAAAAGTACATTTAGATTTTTTTTTCCATCCTACCATTTCATTTATTTTTTTCCTATTTTTTTTTTTAATTGAGACAGGGTCTCCCTGTAGCTGTAGCTGTATTTGGCCCCTGGAACTTACTATGTAGACCAGGCTGGCCCTGATCTCAGAGGGATCTGCTTGTTTCTGCACCCTAATGCTTGAATTAAAGCTGTGCACCATCACAAATGGCTCTATTTTTCTTTTTAAAAAATATTTTCTCAGGCTGGAGAGATGGCCTAGCGGTTGCTCTTACAGAGGACCCTGGTTAGATCCCCAGCACCCACATGGCAGCCGAGAGCCGTCTGAGACTCCAATTCCAGGAGAATTCCAGTTCCGGGGGAATCCGACACCCTCTTCTGACCTCCGCGGCATTGCACGACACGGGTGCACAGACTTGCACGCAGACAGTACATTGATACACACACAGAAATAAATAAATGCCGGGCATGGTGGAGCACGCCTTTAATCCTAGCACTTGGGAGGCAGAGGCATGCGGATCTCTGTGAGTTCGAGGCCAGCCTGGTCTACAGAGTGAGTTCCAGGACAGCCAGAGCTATAGGGAGACCCTGTCTCAAAAAGACCAAAATAATAATAATAATAATAATAATAATAATAATAATATTTTCTCTAAATAAAAAATATATTTTCTCTATTATTATTTTTAATGCATGAGTGTATTTTTTGCATATATCTAAATGCACCCATTGTACAATGCCCATGGAGGTCAGAAGAGGAAGGTCTAATCCCTTGGTTGATAGCCGCCTTATGGTGCTGGGAATACAGCCTAGCTCTTTTACAATAGCAGCCAGTGTTCTTAACTGCTAAGCCAGCTCTCCAGCCTCTCATTTCCTTGTTTTTTATCACCCTTAAATCAACCCTTCTTTCCTGAGTTTCATTCCCAGAAATATTTTCTTGGTAACCAGCAGAAGCAATATAAAGCAAATGATCTCAAATCAAAGCTAGCCCCCAAGAGTACATGTAGAAACAAGTTCAATGGCACATTTATGTGTGTAATATTGGATCAAAACTGCTGTCTGTGACTGGTTTACAGCTCAGCCACAGTCCTTTCTCCTCTGCATGACACTCATTAGTAGAACATGTAGTCGTTCTGAACCCAAAACAGGATGATCTGCTAGATAAATGTACATTGAGTTTGATGATGGCATCTTAAATCAAAGTTAAAAATACTCCTGCTTTATACATTTCTTTTTGTGATAATTTTTATTTTCCAGGATTTAACAAGAATATTTTTTACACTATGGATCCCTTTTCACCACAAAACAATAAAAATATTTTTCCTCCCTTTACATAGGAAGGCACTTTAATTCCCCATTTCCTTGTCCTACAACAAAATTGATTTAAAATGAAGGAAAGGGTATATTTCTATTTGCTTTTCTAAACCTTTTTAATGATATAACAACAAAGAGAATTGTGACTAAATGAATGACCTTTTTTATTAAAGAAAATAACCTGTTAAATGTAAGGGCAGCCAAAAAAAATAAGTAAAAAATTATTTAAGTTGTTCTTTCTTCCTCAAAAGAGATTTGACTTAATTTACTTTTTCAGTAGATCAATCATTTAAGATTTTAATTAGAATACTTAAAAAGCTATCAGCATTTGCAGTTTATTATAGTAAACTGGGATCTCTAGGTCATACTTTAATCAGAAATTCTGTTCATAGATCATAACATCATATTATTGCCAAATTATAAAGCTGGTGCAAAGATTAATTAAAATAGTACTGATGTGATAAAGTTAAAGTATTGCTTCACTCATCATTAGAACAAAATGTTTTCATAAGTTTTCAGATATACAGGATTATTGTGGAATTTCAAATCCTTACAGACTGATATTTGTTCATTTGAAAATAAGACTATATAAAATACTGACTTTTAAAGCAATGAATAAAGTTATCATGTATGCTATTTTAATCATTAAATTATGTTATGCTTCTGGTAATATATAATAGGAACATTCATGAGAGTCCTTTAAATATAGGAAAATATTTTATTTATAAATTTTAATGTTTTTAGAGTAAACCCAAAAGCTCATTGAACATGGAACAGTATGTTCCAACAAACATATGTTGAAGCATGATGGTATTAAATAAAACGACATTATAAACATTGATATGTGATTGAAATTATTTTATATGTACTGTGGGCAACCATGCAATAATAAACTAATTCCATGTTTAAAGAAATTTAGTCCATAAGCAAAGAATATTTTCAATATTTTTAGTCTTAAGTATTTATTTTGTGAGACTAATGTATAATGTATCCTAGGGTAGCTTCAAAATTGTTGTGTATTCCAGGATGCCCTTGGACTTACGCTCTTCCTGCTTCTACCTCCCTAATGGTGGGCTCACAAATCTGCTCCACTTTTCCAGTTTATGCATTGATGGAGAAGTGAGCCAAGAGCTTCAGGCATGCTCATCCAGCACCTTACAAGTTGAAATTCATCCCCACTTCTGAGATTTTATTTTAATATTTATAACTTTGTCATTGCTAGCTTCTAATGAAATTGTCTAATGGGAACATATACCAACTTTTCCAAATGATATGGAAATAATTCATTTTATTATTTCTATTCCATCATATCCTTTAAATATGACATACATTAAAAGTCCATTGAATATTTATAGTTAAATGTTTAACATGTTCTTATAGGTGTAGATATAAGAAAACATTTCCTTACATTTGTGTAGCATATAATTCATCAGTAAATGTCTTATGACATTGACCTCTGTTAGAGATAGCTTGGTTTCTGAAATCTCAAGATTTCAAACTTTAACATTTAAGCTATTGTAAGTTAACTATTTCTGCTTTTTTCTAAACATATTTTAGACAAAAAAATTTCTCTGTTTTTGTTTATTTATTATGTTTAGAGAGGTGACACTTAAGATGCTGTTTTGTTCATTTGATAGTCACAAGAACAGAAAATACTACAGATATCTCAGTCTAATAAAAAATTGGGCTCATCTTCATGGGCACCTTGCCTAAACTGGAAAGTAATTACAGAAAGAGACTTACATAATGCTTCCACTTGGGTGTATTTAGTTCCATGTGCATGATTACCACAGTCCTGAAAGTATTCTTCCTAAAAGCAGGGATTAGAAGTTGGAGAAAGACATACTACTTGTTATCATTTGCTGCCAATTCTTTATTCACTATAACAATAATATTAAGGAATATTTACTAGAGTAATGAAATGTCTGTGGTAAGCTACTTATGAAGAAATAAAGTTGAGACTGGAGAGAGGGCTGAGCAGTTAAAAGCTGCTTCTGAACTTTAGAGGATGTGAGAGCTGTCTCCAGTACTCATGTCTTATAGCTCAAAACCTCCTTGTAACTCCAGCTCCAAGGGATCCTCTGCCCTCTTCTCCCTTCCTCCACCCTCTCTCCCTTCCTCCACCCTCTCTTCCTTCCTCCTCCACACACATGGTACACACTCACACAGAAACACACACACACAGAAACAATTTTTTACCTATTAAATTTTTATAAGGTTTATTTAGCTTACAGTTTGTATTCAGGATAAGTTGTTACCTTTTGTTCAGCCTCTAATGAGTACTTAACAAAGATGGTGTCAAATTTCTTGGACGAAGCACTACACCTTAAACAGGAAGCAGAGAGAACCAGAAGAAAGCAGACTCTGGCCTTCTGCAGCAAGTTGTGAGAATTACCAAGAAGTAACAGGAGATGTACCTCTTTAATTCTTGCTAAAGGGAGCCTTCTTGGTGATCTCAGTACTACCTCCTGAGCCCCACCTGTCAACCCTCCTTCAACTCCCACCCTGATCCAGTAAGAACGAAGCTCTCAGCATACTCTTTAGCAAACATACCACCTAGGTAGAAAATTGATTCTTCCATCAAGCACATTGCCCCTCTTCATTCTGAAACACAGACAAGGCTAATGAAAAATTGGATCAGCTAATCCATTTACCTAAAGCAGATCCTCTCAAAATGTAGGAATGCAAGATGGCATTAAGAAAATAAATGACTGTCATCCACTCGTCTGTTGAGGGGCATTTGGGTTGGTTCCAGCTCTTTGCTATTGTGAAGAAGCTGCAATAAACATGGATGTGCATGTATCATTGTGGTAGGATGAGTCTTTCTGGTATATACCCAAGAGTGGTATGACTGGGTCAGGTGGTACCCTCATTCCAAGTCTTTTAAGGGTTCTCCACACTGCTTTCCATAGTGGTTGTACAAAAATGTGGTACATTACACAATGGAGTACTATTCAGCGGTAAAGAAAGATGGCATTATGAACTTTGCAGGTAAATGGATGGAACTCAAAGCCATGGTGAAGTAACACAGTCCCAGAAAGACAAACGGAGAATGGTTTCCCTCATTTGTGGATGCTAACACCAAATCCCCCAGATTAAAGGCAAGCTGAATAACATTTTGTTATTTTTCTGTTTATCTGAAAGCAACTATGTTGTGATAATGTGAATCTCTCAATGGGCTCTAGAATCCACCCACCAATTATTTTTCAGACTCTGTAATTACTGTATATGGGTGGAGATTATGTACCCATATTTTAGAGTAATATAAAATTAATGGAGGAAAATGTGAACTCCTAAGCATAAAAAAAAGACTAAGAGAAAGATGCAGGACAATTATGGCAGAATGCATGATCTGGGTTGGGGTGGGGTGGGGGGGGAAGGGAAAGGGGAATGTGCCTGAAATGTATTGAAAAATGATGTCTGAAATACAAAAAACATCAATAAAAAAAAAATAAATTCTTTTCTGAAACTAATGTATAAAAATTCAAAATCCTTTACATTAACTAAGCAGTAGCTGTGATAATGGGTAGTAGAACACAGAGAGGATCCCAAGGACAGATGGAAGGAAGCAGAAAACCAGTGAAAGGAGTAAGAAGAAATGCAAATCAAAAGCACTTTAAGATATCATCTCACTCCAATAAGACTGGCTAGGATCAAGAAACAAATGATACCAAGTGCGGGAGAGGTTGTGGGAAAAGGGGAACACTCATCCACTGCTGGTGGGAATGTAAAATCTTACAGCCACTATGGAAAGCAGTGTGGAGAACCCTTGGAAGACTTGGAATGAACTTGCCACCCGACCCAGCCATACCACTCCTGGGCATGTACCCTCAAGACTCACCCTACCACAGAGATACATGCACCGCCATGTTTATTTCAGCTCTCTTCACAATTGCAAGGAGCCAGAATCAACCCAAATGCCCCTCAACTGGTGAGTGGATGGAGAGAATTTGGTACATCTACACAATGGAGTTCTATGCAGCAGTAAAGAAAGATGACATCATGAGCTTTGCAGGAAAATGGTTGGAGCTAGAGGACATCACGCTGAGTGAAGTAACACAGTCCCAGGAGGGGACGATTGGTATCCCTCATCTGTGGGTGCTAGTGCCAATTACCTAGTTGTAAGTATTTCTTGTGCACGGCCCCTTGATTTTGTCCAAAGCAGTTGAGAGTGATGCATATTGGAAACAAAAACAACAACAACAGAAAGGACTGCATCAGAGAACTGACTGAAATAGTGAACTTCTCAAAACAAATTCCACATGGAGAATATTGAGAAAGACTGAGAAAGAGATGAAAAGCATGTTTGGCAGAATACATGAAGTCTGGTGGGGTGGGGGGATAGGGTGGGGGACACAGGTCTAGATTTGATAAAAATATATATAAATAATTTTTTTAAAAAGAAAAAAAAAGGAGTAAGAAGCAGAAACAACCCATTTATCTCATGAACATGCTGGTGTTAAAGAAGGTTTCAAGGGTAATAAAAGCAGGAGCCAATATGCTGCTTGTACCTTGGTTGAAGGCTTTGTATTAAGTAAGATTGTCTAAATAAGACAAAGAACTTCGTTATCATTTTTCAAAAGTTAGCAGTGGTTTAGAGATTCAATTTCAGCAGTTATACCACTAGTGATGGAATGTCTCAAAATATAACTGTTTTCAATGAAGAAACTAATCACAGAATACATAGTGTTACAAGTCTTGTGGTCAGAAAATGACATTGTATTTTTCCCTATTAAAAGAGAAATTATCTTATAATTGACAAAATGACTTTTTAGAGCTTTTAATATATTCTCAATAGTGAAACGGTAAAACTTCCATTTCAGTTCATTATTAACTTATTCCTTGATCAAATGCATGGTGGGCTCAAATGGGGCCACTGCTAAAATACAATCATCTGTGAATTGTTTTCCTCTTCATTTAATATGTCAAGTAGCTGAAAAATGAAAAGTTAAAACTAACACTAAGCAAAACTAACAATTATTTTTCTTAGAATTATTTCAGCTTAAAACTCTTTATGAAAGCACACATATGAGAGCTGTATTGCTCCATAATAAAACTTTAAAATTAATTATGTCCAATGTTAGGTGGAAAAATATATCAAAATTAAAATACCTACTTTGGAATAATCATTGCTTTCTCAGAAAATTTGGCAACATAATAATGTAATAGTTCAAATTGTATAGCTCCAATTCAATAATGTATTTTATTTATTTATTTTTTTTGGTCTTTTTGTTGTTGTTTGTTGTTGTTGTTTTGAGACAGGGTCTCCCTGTAGTCCCAGCTGTCCTGGAACTCACTCCCTAGACCAGGCTGGCCTTGAACTCACAAAGATCTGCCTGCCTCTGCCACCCAAGTGCTAGGATTAAAGGCATGCGCCACCACGCCCGGCTCAATAATGTATTTTAGACATGAGTTTAATGATTAATTTTTTGTACATAGTTGGTCAGCAAGAGCTCATTAAAAACAAAAACATAGCCAGGAATGGTGGCCTTTAATCCTAGCACTTGGGAGGCAGAGGCAGGCTGATCTTTGTGAGTTCAAGGCCAGCCTGGTCTACAAAGCAAGTTCCAGGACAGCTGGGGCTAGAGGGAGACCCTGTCTCGAAATGGCAAAAAAAATGCATCATTAAGTTCAATAGATATTATATTCAAAATAATGGAAATTCTTATGGAATATTATATTTCTCAAATGTAATATTTTATTTTTTGTTTTCTTTGGTGTTTTTTTGAAGTTATTTTTATATTACTCGTTTTTAATTTTAGGAGAAACCTGAGTAGAAAAACTTCATAGATTTTCACTTAATACATGACTATGTGGTTTATAAAGTCTTATTTAGGTAATGCCAAAGGACTGATTTCATATCCTTGTGCATACTAGTTATTCGCCTGCTGATACATGCTATGATTTTGTTGAATGACATGGAATTCTCTGAATTATTTATACAGAGTAACTGAAAATTAGGTTTAGATAGATAGATAGACAGATATTCAGGAAACAAGTATATATATATATATAGAATATATATATGATAGATATATAGTTCCACCTTAACTCAACCCCAAAAATTGGCCACTGATTAATACTCTTGGCTTTTCTGTTTTGGGGAACTACATTATTTCCCTTGACATCTTGTCCCTTGTAATAGGTGGATACCCTATGGAGTGTATACTAAACCAAAAAAAAAAAAAAAAAAAAAAGAATGGGGTAAAATAAGCCTCTCTTTAAAGAATAACTACCTGGGGCTGGAGAGATGGCCTAGGGGTTAAGAGCGCCAACTGCTCTTGAAGAGGACAAGGGGTTCAATTCCCAGCACCCACATGGTGGCTAAAAACCATCTTTAACTCCAATTCCAGGAGAACTCCAGTTCCAGGGGAATCTGACGCCCTCTTCTGACCTCCACGGCATTGCACGACATGGGTGCACAAACCTACATGCAGACAGTACATTCATACATATACGAGAATAAATTTAAAAATTAACAAAAAATAAATAAAGAAAGAATAACTACCTGGGGCAAATTACATGTTTCACTGTGAATTAAGGAGTGGATAAGAAACAATAAATACAGAAAATACAGCTAACCAATATCATGGCCAATCTAAACCCTGATTAACAAAATTATGTATTGAAAATTCCAGGAAGAATCAGCAGACATAAGAAAGTGAAAAAAAGGATGAGGTTATGGGCAGAGTTATAGGGTGGAGGAAATCTGAGACATGAAGATGAAAATCTTAGAGCTCTAATTTCAGGGCTTCTGACAACTTATCAGCAACTCATAATAGCACTCTCCCATCAAGATGAACCCACCTGGGCAAAAATGGCATGGCTGTTATTGGAGGAAGGAACAATTCCCTGATTGGATTTCATGCCTGTGCCACAGGAGGAAATACTTGATGCTTAATACTGTAAATCTCATAAAAACCACAGGGGTTAAGTCCTTAGTCTCACAAGGGAAAAAAAAATTGACATGGTATCAACTTGCATCCTGAACATTGATATTTCTATCATACACAAGGCCACTCTCGGTCAGAGAAGCCTGTATTTGCAGTGGGAGCAGTGAATGAAAATACTAATGACTAATCAAGCAAGGTACTGAGAATAAATGATATCTGAGTGTTCAGCCTCAAACAAGACATTTATATACATCTCCAAAGCTCAGTGAACATCATATCATGTAAGGGCAATGTGGGACAGAATATAAGTACTAGAAGGTAGCAAGAAAGGATAAGAAATGCTATTTAATTGCTAAAAAGATTTACACTAAGTGGAGTTTCATAAATTTATTCTATTTCCATTTCTTCTTTTCCTCTATGTACCTGTTCTACCCTATATATAATATAATAGATTCAGATCCTTTGCCTTTGAAGCACTATTTAAATAATGCCAGCTTATAAAATTCTACACATATACTTGTCAGTTGTATTTTATGTACTGGACCCTTCATAGGCAATAGGATTAAGAATAAAGAATTCTGTTTGTTATTTAATTAACAATATCTGCACACCAGTTAAGTGTTATTGGCTATAATACATCCACTTCACAAAGCACTTTATGTGTGTTTTTAATTGTAAATCGCATCGATAACTAAACAATATTTTACAACTAATTCCAAACATCATTTACTTAAAATTTATACTAACTGGAAGATTATGTGTGTCACAGTAACTATGTTTCATATTTGAAGTTTGTAAAATAACATAACAAATAAACATGACCAGTTCCAGAAAGTTTATGTACATATTTCACACAAATGAGAAAACTGAAGAAAATAAACTACCACAGTATCAATGTAGTACTATAAGTCTTATGCTAATAATACAAGTCTCAGAGAAGATTGTAGTTAATAATGTGGGCTGAGGACAGACATTTTACTCTGGATTTATGGTACCTATGATTTCTAACTCTATATTCTTCAGAGTCCTCATCAATTCAAGTTGTTATACAAAATAGCATGTCATGGGTGGCTTATGAAGAGCAGTCATTTACTCTTCATTTGCATCTGTGAAGTAGTCAGTGAGGAAAGGGGCAGATTCAAAATTTGCTGAGAGGTTATTTCCTGGTTCATAAACATGCCTTCCTTCCTTGGAGTCACTTGGTGAAAAAGGAAAGGAAGGTTTTCAGGGCCTTTTTTTTTTTTTTTTTTTCTATTACTTCTTTATTTTTTTTTTATTTTTTAACAATAAGTAATAATTTATGAGTACAAGCATCCTTCATGTAAAACCAATTTGCAAGCAGTTGTGCCCAAACCCACACAGCCCAAGGGTCCCACCATCCAGCTAGGGGGACTTGTATGTACAATCAAGTTGATCAAATAAGTGTCCAGTCTATATTGCTGTAGTTTCACCATTCACCCCAATTGCAGCCTTTACATTCTACCACGCCCCTCTTCTGCAGATTGTTCCCTAGGCTTAGAAAAGGGGCACAGGTGGACGAGAAGCAAAACAGTCTACTTTCTCTGGATCTGTCATTTTGGACTCTGATCAGTTCTGGCTGTTTCCTTCCATGGGCTGACAGTTTGTCCAGGAATAACTTTTCAATCCTACTAATGAAGCACAAGCAATTAGATATATAGGTATTTAAACAGTACTAATTGTTATGGTAGGTTACTTTGGTATAGACACAGATGTTTGGATGGTATGTTAATCCATGAATTATGTTTTTTCTGTAAAATATGATAGGGTCTTACTGTGGCTTATAACATCTCCTAACCACTAGAGGATGTAAACTTGTGGCAAAAGGAATTATCCCCAGAAATGCAGGATCCATTCTCATGTGTCCAATGCTGATTAAGTCTTTAGGATTGACTTTAGGAGGACATAAGACTCAGATACTAACATTAGATAAGCTCCTTATCTTGTCTGTGAGTCAATTTCTTAATCTAATAATTACAATGATACAATTCCAGAGTAGTAGTAACTATTCAGTGTGATAATCTGTGAAATGCTCGTTCTGCAAAGCATTTTGAGCACAAAGTCAGCATTCAATAAATATTAGCTGGTGATAATAAATAATTTTTTCTGGTCTTTTTGAGACAGAGTCTCCCTGTAGCTCAGGCTGTCCTGAAACTTGTTATGTAGACCAGGTTGGTCTTGAACTCACAAACATCTTCCTGCCTCTGCCTCTGCCTCTGCCTCTGCCTCCCAAGTGTACCACCACTCCTGGCAATAAAGCTTTCTTAAAATATGTCATAATTGAATTACTAATATAGCAAATACTCTGTTTATATAAGGGTATTATTAGTTCTGTTTTTAATTTTAACTTTTACAAGGTGAACAGTATGGCTTCTCATGATATAACTGGAAAGCATTTTCCAAAAAAATTCTTAAATACAGTTGCTGCTTTGGAGCTTAGAGTCTGAATAAGAACCACCTGGTTAAAAATGGCACCAGCCAGATAAGAGCACAGTGTAAGAGACTGTGAGGCATTGACCAAGCTCTTTTATTTCCATAACAAGCTTAGCAGGATGAAAACTTGAATATACTAGTCTATTCGTTAGGAGAAATGCTGTAGTACTCACATGTGTTCCAGTACATAGGTCATAATGCCTTGATTGTCAAAGTGAAACAAAAATCAAGTTATGTAAAGAGATCATCTATTGATAAAAATGCCAAAACAATAAGCAGAGTGTCATTCTTTCCTTCAAGAAACTATTACTTTTCCGTGTTCAGAATATGTAACTTAGAAAATAAATACAGTTTGAGAGGTTAAGGATTTCTAGTGTAGCAAAAAGAAGTGGTTAAGTTGTGAGAAGAATTCTTGAATATTTCTATTAACTTTCCTTCTGCCTTGATAATCAAGCTTCATGACTCATCATTTTTATCAGGTTTTTATTTCTGGGAGACATTTCACATAATACTTTGTAACTAATCTAAATATTCTGAATTTAAAAAGAAATCATCTTCATAACATCAAAATACTACTAGGGTTGTATTAAGTATATAATGACCAGACTTATAAATTGACAGTCTTGGCAGGACTCCCTTGGGGCTGGATGGAGAATTCATGATCTTTTTTTCAGCTGTGACTAATGGGCACATAGGACAGATCCTATTAACCACATACCCATGTATGGTATTAGATATAGTATGAAGATGCAATTCATTTTCAATAAAATATAATCTTTATGTTGTGCAGTAAGATGTCAGGTGCATTACATAAATAGGAAGTTTGCATTTGTGTTTCTACAGTAATTCAGTTGTAAGAAAAGATGCCACTGGAATAAACAGGAAAAGTTGAATAAGCTTAAACAGAGATCTGAAATTCAAGATAGTTATTTAATTTCCACAAGATATGTGATTACCCATAATTCTAGAAATCTCTTATGATAGAATTTTGAATATCTTGGTACTCAAAAAATGTTGAATGAAGTAAGCTGTTAAATTTTTTAAGAGATAAAAATTTTAGAAACCCTCTGTCAGAGGTTCCTATTCATTAGTCTTTTAATGAGTTGAAGATCTAACTCAGTTAAGAGCTATGTAGGGATAGGTTGTTTCACCAGCCAGTGGTTTAAATGCATATTGCCTCACAGGCAACTGGATATATCATAAATGACAGGAAAGATTCCAAGAGTAGCTCTAGAATGCAAGACAATATAAAAGATTCAGAATTTTGCTAAGAAATAGTCCTGGTGGCAATCTGCCTACTTTGGAATCTCATTTCAAGGTGACATTGAGTCAGAAAACCAGTAGCTGCTGCTCACTGAGAAGTAGGGGGAAATTTCAGAATCTTGAACCCTGCAATTGTCTTACTGAACCTAAACCTGTTGCTTTAGTAAGATTTCCAGGTGAACACAATACTAATGAACACTGAAGAGTTACATCTGTCCTATCCATTCTGCCCCTGACCTTACCAATATGATGCTTGGTAAGGCGATTTCTTCAAAAACGTGATAATATCATCTTGTAATATGTGCAACATTTGAGTTTTTAGTTTTTGATAGTAATGTATGTTCTTTCTTAAACTTTTGTGCAATACTCATTCAAAATGTAGATTGAAATATGTGATTAATTTAAATGAATCTTCTAACAAAAAAATGCAGTAACTCTTTTGACGATAGAATTGTTCACCAAAATTTAGAAGATCCAAGGGCTGGTGAAAACATCAAAAGACTGTGATGGTTGAATTAGCTTTCCTCTGTATTGTAAAATGAGCTGATTCCAATCTTCAGATTTCAACTATAACTTGGAAAAGTGACAGAGAATTTTCGCAAACCAAAGGCCTTGAAATAGTAACAGACTGTTCTTTTGGGTTTGTTTTAGACCCTCTGCTATGTGCTCTGTTCACAGAAAGATTAACTTCCTATAAAATTCTATCTTGTGATAAAACACGAATAGCTCCTGTTCGTCATAAATACATTAAATAACAACACTTGATGCTGTCTTGACACCTCTAAAGAACTCATATGCAGATTAAGTGATGGAGAACCTCACTCATCACATTTCTGAGTGTCGAAAAGATCCTTGAAAGAGAGGCTGGTAATTTGATTGTTCTGTAATGTGCAAGTGCATAATTTCAGAAAGAGAATCATTTTATGAAGGAACTAATTACATGCAAATGAGTTTCTTCACAAGATGTTAATAAAATTAGAAATAGTTTTCAAAATGAAGAAAAATAACACAAAATAATATGCCTTGAGGAGGAAGATGATTAAAGAATACAATAGAGGGGCTGGAGAGATGGCCTAGCGGTTAAGTGCGCCGACCGCTCTTACAGAGGACCCGGGTTCGATCCCCAGCACCCATATGGCGGCCGAGAACCGTCTGAAACTCCAATTCCAGGAGAACTCCAGTTCCAGGGGAATCTGAGACTCTCTTCTGACCTCCGCGGCATTGCACGACACGGGTGCACAGACTTGCATGCAGACAGTACATTCATACACATACAGAAATAAATAAAATTAAAAAAAAATTAAAAAAAAAAAAAGAATACAATAGAGATCTTTCCTTGAGAGACAGTATAAAAGAAGCTATGTCAAGGGGAAAGTTGGGTCACATATCCTCTGATAACATTAAGAACATCAAGAACATCTTTTAACCTCTTAAGACCTACTTGATGATATGGAAAAAATTCCAGCTGATTTTTATATTTTCTTTATTAATTTTATGTGTATGAGTGTGTTGATTGCAGTTATGTAAGTGCACCTGCTTCACACAATGCCCCAGGAAGTCAGATGAGGAGTCAGATTTCCTGGAACTGGAATTAAAATTACAGATGGCTCTTTGCTACCATATGAGTGGAGGGATCTGAACCCAGTTCATCTGTAAAAGCACCAGTGCTACTAAAGACTGAAAAATTTCTCCAGTCCCCCCAAATATTCTGATTATGTAGTCAAAGGCCTCTTCATGGGTAATATATCAAAAATCTCTATAAGTAGACTTACATGTGAGAAATCAGTGGCGATTATACAAACCTATTTTACAGACCAAGTCCATACACACACACACACACACACACACACACACACAAAGTCACATATGTAAAAATATATAAATATATACATATATATTTTTACTTGATAATCTCTTAAGGATGAATATGCTTTACTATAGCTTTATCTAAACCTAGATAATATTCTGTATCTTCCCTCTGCATGTTTGCTAAGTCTTTCTGGCTTACCACAGCTTCCCTTTGAATGGAAAACTGTGCTTCACTGGAGTTACTGTGTTTGAAATCCTCTAAACTGTTATACTAAGAATGGTGTCAGACCTTACTTATGTTTTATGAATGTTCATAAATAAGTGAATCCCAAAAGATTACTGATAGATTCCTTACACTATATTTAAGTACGTGTATGAGTATTTTTAAAAGATTTTAGTTTCTTTTATATGGAGCTCTTTTGTTAGAAAAACATGATTCTTCAAGAAAAGCTATCATTATTTTGCTCTCAGTAACTCTACATATTTATTTATGTTCCAGTTTCTCATAATTTATGTTTCTTGGCTTTCTGTATTTTTTCTTGGAGATTTAGCTCTTTATCTCAGTTTAATGTTACTTCACTGAGGGGAATGAAGAGAGAGTTCATCAGGTAAGGCTGTGTGCACTTTTGCTGAGAAAACAAGTTTGGTTCCCAGATCACATGTCAGCCACCTGCACCTCCAGCTCCCATGGCATCTGACACCTTTGACCTCTGTGAGCATAGCAACTCATGTCCAGGCCCTTATACACACACACACACACACACACACACACACACACACACACACACACACAAACTATCTTTTTAAAACTTAAAAAAATTGTTTTCATAGTAGTATGTTATGACAAATATTTTAGGGATTCCTAAGTTGCTTGCCTCATGAAAATGTTAAGAATATACATTATGAGCCTATGCACTTCCTCCATACCGAGGTGGTTTGCGAACAGTGTTCCTGCCTCACCAGGTACCAACCTCCCGCACATTGCAGAAAGCTGCTGTGACCTGTGGAAGTAATTCCTTCTAGTGCCCCGGAACCCAGAAGGGAAACTATTAAAGTTCCTATGGGATCAAAGTAGAATTTTATAAGAACACAACGGTTGGAGAAGAGAAAATTTATGGTGGCTGTGAAGGCCCTGAAGCCATGTATGTCAAATTAGTATCTTCTGATGGGCATGAATTCATTGTGAAAATAGAACATGCGCTAACTTCAGGGACAATATAAACCATGCTGAGTGGGCCGGGCCACTTTGCTGAGAATGAAACCAATGAGGCCAACTTTAGAGAGATCCCTTCATGTGTGCTCTCAGAAGTGGGCATGTCTTTTACCTACAAGGTCCGCTACACTAACCGCTCCACCAAGATTCCTGAATATCCAATTGCACCTGAAATTGCACTGGAACTACTGATGGCTGCAAACTTCCTAGATTGTTAAATAAAATAAATTATAATAAACTGTTACTCTTTTCAGTATTTAATACCTGTAGATCAGTTAGTAATTTTTTCATATATAGCATGTTGCCTATAACTATAAAGTTAATTGCAAAACAGACTATCTTTTGTTCTTTAACACAGCAATCAGAGTGGAAATTTGTTTGCTACATCAACAAAGTAAGGACATTTTCACAAGCTGAGAAACACAAATATGCAGATTTGTAGGTGGGTTTGCTTTATCCTTTGGATATGACTTGTAAAATTTTAACAACAATATACTAAATATCTAAATTAATCATAAATGAACATTCTACAGGTAAATACAGGGGCTATTATGTTTAAGCTTTTTTTTTTTAATTAGAGGAACATCTTTTTACAAATTAATGCAAAAATGTAAATCATTATATAAGTATACACATTTCTTTGAATACAATGTGTGTGTGTTTTTTAATAATAGGTCATAAATAATGAACATACATCCTTCATGTAAAACCAATTTACAAGTAGCTATGCCCAAACTTATACAACTCGAGGCCCCCATTGTCCAGCTGGGGGAGCTTGTATGTACTATCATGTTGATCAAATAAGAGTCCAGTCTGTTTCTGTAGTTTCGTAGTTCACCCCAATCACAGCCCTTACATTCTACCATACCCCCTTTTCTGCAGATTGTTCCCTATGCTTTAGAAAAGGGACACAAGTGGGCGAGAAGCCAAACAGTCTACTTTCTTTGGAGATGTCGTTTTGGACTCTGATTGGTTCAGGCTGTTTCATTTCATGGGTTGGCAGTTTATCCCAAAATAGCCTTTTACTCCTACTGATGTAGCATAAGCAGTTAGATATACGGGCATTTAAACAGTACTAATTATTATGGTAGGTTACGTTGGTATAGATACAGATGTTTGGATGGTATGCTAATCCATGGACTATAGATTTTCTGTAAAAGCTGACAAGATCTTACTGTGGCTTATAACATCTCCTAACCACTACAGGATGTAAGCTTGTGGCATCAGCCCTGAATTATTCCTCCAAGGAGAGAGCTAATAGCCAATTAGATTTGGGATATAAAGACATTTGGCTGCCACTGCTGCACAGTATTTCCAGGCAGGTGAGGTGTAACTGATGCTGATGGAGGAGACTTCCTTGACTCAAGGAGACCAATATTTGCTTTGTTGGTTTACTGGCCTTTGGTAACACTCTCTGGCATTCCAGAGGCCATCTGTACACTTGCAGGTGTGGTCTCAATATATCTTTCCTACTTTTACACCAGGTCTTCGACAGCAGGGCCTTACTGCCTCTATTCTTGCAGGTATCCCAGTTTTCTGACAACAAGCCCTTATATTTTGGGGGGCTTGGATCCCCTAGCCACCATCTCCTTGGCTGAATAATCCATTTCTGATAAGAGAGCTCTCTTGTATTAATATATTTTACTCAATTACCCAGCTTATATAGACTTTAGTATTATATTTGGCTCTGAATAGATAATTATTCTTTCACAGTTCCTATGACTATCAGTCAATTAAAGAAGGCAACTATATTGCTTTTATAAGAGATTACCTCTATAACAGTCAGCTCTAATTTACATTTAGGGAATGACTTCATTACCATCATGTTTTTCTTTGTTCTATGAAAGGGAGGTAAGGAAGTCTCTTATATTAAAACTTTGAGGCACCTGAAAGGTAAAGTTCATTAGGACACATTATAAATAGTTGTTACACTTAGGATCCACAGAGATGTTTGATGCCTGTAGCAGTCTGAGGCTTTTCTTCCTTTTAATGTTTAGCTGGGACAACTTTTCTGCATTAAATTTACTCAAGCAGTTTATTATTTCCTGTATGTTGTTAATTGGGAAGCTAACTTAATTCATTTAGTTAGATTATCCTACCAGTAGAAGAAAATGTTACAAGTTGATACTGTACAACACAAACATTGTAGAGAATATTTGTATCCATTAACTCCAACGTTGCTGTTATACAAATTATAAGTGAAGCTGATATGGACTACAATTTATATTTCCAGTTAGCTTAAATGTATTACATTTTTCATTAAAACCTTTTAACCAATGTTATTTAATATAGACATCTTTTACTAAGACCTAGAATACCATGTAATATGTAGACAAAGTTTGGGCAAACTTGGATACCTGTTAAACTCACATCAATTAACTATAACTTAATCTAATTTAAACCCATGTCCTCCTCCTAACCCTCCCACCCCACCAGATTCACCGTTTCAGTCAGTTCTTGTTGCAGTCTTTTCTGTTGTTGTTGTCATTGTTCTTTCCAATATGCATCACTCCCCACAAGGAATATTTACAACTGGGTTATTGGTGCTAGCATCCACAGATGAGGGATAGCATTCACCGTTTGTTTTTCTGCGACTGTGTTACTTCACTTAAGATAATTTCTTCCAGTTCCATCCATTTACCTGTAAATTTCATGATGTCATCTTTCTTTACCACTGCATAGAACTCCATTGTGTAGATGTATCACATTTTCTCTATTCACTCATCAGTTGAGGGGCATTTTGGTTGGTTCCAGCTCTTCGCTATTGTGAAGAGAGCTGCAATGAACATGGCTGTACGTGTGTCTCTGTGATATGAAGAGTATGGTGGATATATTCCCAGAAGTGGTATGGCTGGGTCTGGTGGTAGGCTCATTTTGAGTCTTTTAAGGGTTCTCCATACTGCTTTCCATAGTGGTTGTACAGTGTGCATTCCCACTAGCAGTGGATGAGTGTTCTCCTTTCCCCACACCTTCTCCAGCATTTAATATCAATTGTTTTCTTGATCCTTGCCAGCCTTATCGGGGTGAGATGGTATCTTAAAATGGTTTTAATTTGCATTTCCTTAATTATTAGAGATGTTGAACATTTTAAAGATGTTTCTCAGCCATCTCTGTTTCCTCACGTGTGAAGTCTCTGCCCAGCTCTTTATTCCATCTTTTGAGTGAGTCATTTGTTTTCTTACTTCTTTGTTTT
>VZQC01012420.1:51882-96353 GCA_009823505.1 Rhizomys pruinosus | reverse complement strand
TCCTTTCTGAGTTGTTCATTATCTCCCCTTAGTTTTATGATTTCTTTGAATCTATCTGTGACTGTTATTTTGGGATCTGTGTCCTGGGTTACCTCTACAGAGATCCCATTGTAGGGGACCTCCATTGGCTCTGTAGAGTTTGGTGTGGAGTTGTTCTGTGCTTTTCCCATATTGTTCTTTCTTTGTGCTCTTGGCATGAAGTTAGCTTTTTGCCTGTATTCTGATGCAAATTTTGAGTGCCTTTTCACTTTGTTGAAGGATTGCTTTCCTTGACTCCTTTGGGTGTCTTTGTTATATTCTCCTTATGAATGGAGTGTTAAAAAATAAAAAAAGAAAAGAAAAGAAAATTATGATGGGCATTGTGGCACACGCCTTTAATCCCAGCACTTGGGAGGCAGAGGCAGGCAGATCTTTGTGAGTTCAAGGCCAGCCTGGTCTACAGAGTGAGTTCCAGGACAGCGGGGGCTACAGGGAGACCCTGTCTCAAAAAGAACAAAAATAAAAAAAAATGAGTGGAGTGTTGTCTAGGTTTTAGGCTATCAATTTTGGTTATATATTGGAAGGTATATGTATTAGTCACTTTCCTGTTGCTGTAATAAACCACCTTGAGCAAGAGAACTTATAAAAAGAAGAGTTTATTTGAGCATATGATTGACAGACAGTTCCAGGGAATCAGAGTGCATTGTGGTGGGAGGCATGGTGGCCAGGGCTGGAGCAGCAAGCCAAGGTCCACATCTCATAATGAGCACAGGAAGTAGAAAGAGAGAGACTAGAAATTGCAAGGCTTGTTAAACTCACTAAGTCCACCCCCAATGACATACTTCCTCCAGCACGGTCACACCTTCTAAGACCTCCAAGAACAATGCCACCAACTGGAGACAAAATGTCTGAATACTTAAAGCCTATGGTGGACACTCATTCAAACCACCACATTCCACTCCCTGGCCCCCATAGGCTCATGACCACATAAAATGCAAAATGCATTTACTCCAAACTTAAAAGTCCCCATAGTATTTACCAGTCTCACTTCTATTCACAAGTTTACAGTCCAAAATCTCTTCTGAGACACAGGCCAATCTCTTAACTGTAAGCTCCTGTAAAATCAAAAGACAAATTACATACTCCCAACATAAAGTGGAACTGAATACATGTTCCCATTCCAAAAGGGAGGAATAGAGGCATAGTGAGGAAATACTGGACCAAAACAAGACTGAAAACCAGCAGGGCAAACATCAAGTCCATAGCTCCATCTGCGACTTCTGGGAATTTATTTCCAAAGGGCTTAGATGGCTCAGCTCTTCCAGGATTGCACGAAACATGGATCTCTTCCTTAGGCTGGTACCACTCCCTGTACGTAGCTCTCCTTGGCAAATATCTCACAGCTCTGGCATCTTGAATGTCTTCTTGGGGTCTCTGCTGCCAACCAGGCTTCACATTCACAGCTTCACACAATGGCCTATCAAGGCTCACCTGCTCCCCTCTGCCTGGCCTCTGTGTCTCTCTGAAACTATGGAGGAAGAACTGATAACCCTTTCACTCTTGCAAACTTCATGCCTCTAAAGCCAGCACCACGTGAATGAAATTGCCAAGTTTGGCTGCAAGTTCAAGATGGACTCTCTCCCACTTTAACCACATTTGCAAATTTTCTCTGCTCTAAACTTGTTGGAGTAGAAAATGCTTTCAGTATTTTCCTTTCAAAAATTGGAGGCTTAGCCGGGTGTGGTCTTTCCATGAAGGTACTATTTCTGTTGTTTACTTGGCCCCTCTTTAATAACTTTAATCTCACTTTTTTCCATTGTTTACTTGTAAATAGCTAGGCCTTTCATTAATCATTTTTATCTCACTTTTTCCATTGTTTACTTGTAAATCACTAGGCTTCTCCTTAATCACTTTAATCTCCTTATCAAAAGGAACCTCTCCTTCACATGCCTTGGCCCCATCTTTAATCTTCCTAGTGAAGTTTTCAGATCCAAACTATACATTCTGCATTTCTTTCTGCCCCATCTGCTCTTCTTCACTGTAGATCTGTACAATATTCACCATTAATAACTATGCCACCATTTCTACATTAGGCTGTCTTGAAATATCCTCTGCCAAAGACATTAGTCCATTGCTTTTCAAGTTAGCATCACGCAAGCATTTGGACTGTGGGCAAGCTGCTGCTAGACTTTTTATCAAAATATCCCAGTTGCTGCCTAAGTCTTTATTTTCCTCTGAAACTACATTTTTTGCAGCGATGCTTTCTTCTAAGCTTCTACTAGAATGGCCTGTTAAGCTTTGCTTACAGTAGTCAATAGCTTTTCTAGCCCAAAGTTCCAAAGTCTTCCACATTTCTCCAAACATCCACATGGTCATGTTCTTCACAGCCAAAAGTCCACTCTCTGGTACCAAATAACTGTATTAGTCACTTTTCTGTTGGTGTGATAAAACACCATGACCAAGGGAATTTATCAAAGGAAGAGTTTATTTGAGCTTATGATTGACGGTTCCAGGGAATCAGAGTCCCTTGTGGTGGGAGGCATGGTGGCCTGGGCTGGAGCAGCAAGCCAAGGCTCACATCTTGCAATGAGCACAGGAAGTCAAGAGAGAGAGAGAGACTGGCAATCAAAAGGCTTGTTAAACTCACTAAGCCTGCCCCCAATGATGTACTTCCTCCAGCAGGGCCACACCTTCTAAGACCTCCAAAGACAGTGCCACCAACTAGGGACAAAATATCTGAACACTTAAAGTCCATGGGGGACGTTCTCATTCAAACCACCACAGTGGGTTTGGTGGATTAAATAAAAGAAGTTTTATATTAATAGCTGCACTTTTCATAAATTTTATGAGTTAATAGGGTTCAATTAATGTTGCCAAGTTGTGTGCTTCATACATATGTCTCTGGGGCATTGTGAAGTTGAGAAGAATGTATAATGAATGGTTGAGCAGTTATCCTAGAACCTTAGTAATTAGAGGACCGGTAATTAATGTGCATCTGTGTCTGGCTCCTGGGTCCTCTCAAGGACCCTGCAGTGTGAAACAAAAAAAAGAGAGAGAAATTGTGAGTTTGGCAGGGAAATACATCATTTTTTTTTCTGTTTCTTAAAAAATTAGATCTACATCTGTCTTTAATTAGAAGAAGAAATGAATATCCATTAACACCATTAAGCAACAAGAAATGATTAGTGAAGCCACATATTGACAGTGAAAGTGATCTGGGATGCTCAGGGGGTCAGAATGGGTTATTTTTTCATCTCAGAAGGAAAATGCTGAATAATTAATCCCAGCAAGTCTGTAGAAATCATTCTTTTTCTTTTTGGTCATTCTGTAATTAGGTATAATTTTTAAAATATTGAATAAAAATACCTTAGCACACTCACAATTGGATATTTTCCAGCCATAAGGAGAGAGATGCAATCACACCACCTCTGTAATAGGCTTGGTATACAAAAATGTCATGTATATTAATAACAGTATCAAATAGTTTACTAAAAGTTAATAGTTGCAGATGTTACAGATGACTGGCTGTGCTGATGCTCAACTTTACAGAGGACCCAAATTAAATTGCTTTTATCTCCTGAAGCAGAATAGCATTTCATATTCCTCATGATAATAAAATGTGTCCTTGGGGCAAGTAGTATGCCTGTACTTTGTAAATGAAACAGTCATGATTTAATTAGTATGCAAGTGCACAAGTCTTGGTTTTAAGAGAAAGATGACTCTCCTGAGTATTCTTATTCAGTGGCCCTCCATAATTTTGCTTTCTGGGAGAGAGCTAAGAGATTGTACTTGTAGTTAAACATTGCCTTTACTTAGAGTTTTACTAATACTCTTCCAATTATTCCATTGAGATATTAACTTGAAATGAGAATATTCCATTTTCATATATGAGTAAACCACAAATTACTCTGAATGATAAACTTTGGAATTAGAATTTAAGGGGGGGGAATTGTAGTGTTGCACACAAACAAGTAAATTTATAAGCAGGAATCATGTCAGCCATGAGAAAGTTATGTACTTGGAGTTTGATGTCAATATTTAAGTAGAAGCACAAAGTATTCACGTTTTACTTAAAGTTATAATGATTTTTTTTACAGATTCTTGCCATTTACTTGAGTATCTACCCCAAGGAAAGAATTTTTGTTCATATAATAATTCTATTTTAGGTTCTGCATATTTGTTCTTTCAGAATTCTCCATGAGGTTCTTCATAATGGCTGGGCTAATTAACATTACCCCCAATAGTGTGCGGGTTTTCCTCCTCAACATGTATTTATGACTATTACTTTATAAGGCTGGTTTGGGGGACATAAATTCTTTCACCTGCAATATGTTCCTGCATAATGACAAAGCCTTGTTAATGTGAATGGGAGAAATTTCATGGTGTCCCAACTTAGATGAAGAGCTACAGGAGATCAACGGATGCTGAGGGAAGGAGAATTAATTTATCTAGATAGATAGATAGATGATAGATAGATAGATAGATAGATAGATAGGTAGATAGATAGATAGACAGTTGTTTGTTTGTTTTATATGTTTTGAGTTTCTAACAAAATCTACATGTGTGATTTTTGGTTGTTTATTATTCCATTATATTAATTTTTAAGAATTCTTAGTTTTTAAAGAGAAAACAAACTAAAAATGGCATTAAATATTAGCATGATTTACTATAAAACTGTTTTCTTTCTTACTGCCTTAATGGGCTACATCATAATAAAGGGCATGGAAACAGATGAACTGACCTTAAGCAAGCAATCAGCAAAAAACTTCAGCCCTTACCATGCTCAGCTAATGAAACTGAAGACTGTCCACAACTATAAGAATTAGTAGCTCCTCTGGCCCCATTACAAACCTCAAATGATGAACCTCAACCATGGCTGACACTTTGACCTTGTAAGCAATTAGGAACCCAAAACTCATTGAAGGTATGTCCAGATTCTTGAACTACACAAACCACCTAGATCTGTTACATCAGTTAATGGACCTGTGGTCATTGATGCAAAATAAGCTTTAATGTTAGGATATTTGCTAATATTTATTACAATTATTTTGGTAATTATAAAGGAAATCTTCCACAGAGTGTCAGTATGAAGGAGAGTGGCATCTGTATGGAAAGGAAATGGAATGCAGAAGAGCAATAAGGGGAGGAGAGAGATAGGCTAGGAATGTCCACATCTGAATGCCTGTAATCAAAGACTTACACAAAAAACTTGGACATTGAAATGAATCTCAAAATACTCACCGTAGTTCCTCTTTGTCTCCAGCTTCATGATTCAACCATAGTTTAATTCAGATCTTAAATCATGTGTGCTGAGCTCACTGGTGGAGAAATTATAGCAGTTAGTGGATTCAGGTAAATTAATTAAATTAGGATTATATTGTATGGTAAGACCATATGAGGGTAAGTGAGACACATAGAAAATTAAAAGACTAAGTTTCAAGATTAAAGAGAAACTATTTACATAGCTTTTAATTTGGGAAAAATACAGGCATGTAGTATTAAAAATATTAACAAAGACCCTGAAAAAGAGTTAGATGAGTGCATCTCATTTGGGAATCTGGTGATAACTGAAAAGAATGACATATGGTGGGAGAGATAATGACAAGGTCCATGATCCAAAACAAGAGGAGAGTAGTGGAAATGGGGATAGGGAATGTGTAAAAGGGACAAGTGAAAACCAAGAGGATGACCCCCAGTCTCACCTTAATGATACTAAAAGCCAGATGCCACTTTAGAGTGGTAAAGAAAGTGCAGAAACTCTGAGAATGGTTTATCTCAATTAAAACAATATCCAAGGGTATAGAAAGGATCTTGAGAAAAGACTAGGCACTGTTTTTTGGGGGTTTTTGTGTTTTGGTTTTTTTTTTTTTTTTTTTTTTTTGGTCTTTTGAGACAGGATCTCCTTGTAGTTCCAGCTGGCCTGGAACTCACAGAGATACACCTGCATCTGCCTCCCAAAGGCTGGGATTTAAGTCATGCACCACGATGCCCAGCTGGACAATTAATTTTAAACATTAAATTCAAAACTCAGTCAATCTTCAATAAAAGATCTATGAAACCTATAGAATATCAGAAAAAAAAACAGAAAGGTTAAATATGTGTTATAAGAAGCAATTACTCACTATCCAGTATAAAGGAACATGTTACAGATTTTCATATTTCAAACAATGTTCTTGATTTCATCTGTAATTAAACGTACTTTATGAAGTCTTATTTTTATCTTCCCCATTTGATTTAACTGTGTTCTTTTTTTTTTTTTTTTTCATTTTTGGTCTGTTTGAGACAGGTTCTCTTTTTAGCCTCAGTTGGCCTAGAATTTCCTATCTAGATCAAGCTGGAAGTCAGAAAGATCTGCGTGCCTCTGCTTTCCAAGTCCTGGGACTAAAGTCACGTGCCGCAACGCCCGGCATTTAACTGTGTTCTTATCTGATATGGACATTCATTGAAATTTTAATGTTCAACAGAAGATGTCACTGTGGCATCCCTGTGAGTTCAAATCCTGCAATATCTGTCAATAGGCATTTTTTTTTTTTCGTTTAAGGGAAAGGATTTGGACAGTTCAAAAAGAATCATAAGAAAGAGCCTAGTTTCTGTGGACACTTTTGCAGTAAATGGAATATGAGAGATAATGGCACCATGAAACTCTTAGGCTTATTGTTATAACTGATATACAAAGGCAAATAAGAAGCATGATTAGGGATGACAGCTTCCTGAACTATATAGATTTTCCAGTTAAAACACACATACCTAAAGATTTAAAGCTGATATCTTCATAGGAGAGAGAACAAGTGACTTTGGTCTTTTTGAGTCATGCAACTTTCATACTTAAAATTATTTTATTCATTATGTTATGTGTATGTGTGTGTTGTCTGCTTGTGTTTAAGTGCAATCGCGTAGGGCAGTGGCAACAGAAGAGGGCATCGGACTCCCCTGGAACAGGAGCTACAAGTTGTCAGCCACCACGTGGGTGCTAGGAATGTGATCCAGGTCCTCTGCAAGAGCAGTCAGTGCTCCCAAACAGGGAACCATCTCTGCAGCCCCTACATTTTTACATTTTTATAACTTATTAAATGATAGTTTTTGGCAGTTCTGTTCATTGCCTATAAATTTCATTTTTCTTTTTTAAAAATTTCGGTTATTTTTTATGTGTATGAATGTACTGTCTGCATGTAAGTTTGTGCACCCGTGTTGTGCAATGCTGCGGAGGCCAGAAGAGGGCGTCGGATTCCCCTGGATCTATAATTAAAGATGGTTTTCAGCCACCATGTGTGTGCTGGGGATTGAACCCTGGTCCTCTGCAAGAGCAGTTGGCATTCTAAGCCACTAGGCCATCTCTCCAGCCCTGAATTTCATTTTTGTGAACAGCTAAACAATATTCTGATACATAAATTGTCTATATTAATGGACATCAATATTGTTTCCATTTCCTGATTACTGTGAATAGAGCAGCAATGAACATGGAAGAGCAAGTATCACTGTAGTAGCTATGAAGTCCATTGGAATTGCATATATGCCCAAATGTCCTATAGATGGGCCTTGTACTGGAAACATCTGTAGCTCTTTTTCTTTCTTTCTTTCTTTCTTTCTTTCTTTCTTTCTTTCTTTCTTTCTTTCTTTCTTCTTTCTTTTTTTCTTTTTTCTTTCTTTCTTTCTTTCTTTCTTTCTTTCTTCTTTCTTTCTTTCTTTCTTTCTTTCTTCTTTCTTTCTTTCAGTGATACAGAAGAGGACAAAGGAATGCCAAAATAGAATTTAATGAGGTGGAGAATGGGAAGGTATGAGAGAGGACGAAGTATTGGAGGGTATAACTAACATAAAGGCCCTTGAAGAAAGTCCTATTTAAACCTCCTACTATGGCAGCTTCCTTATTTATGGAGCATAATGAAGATCCCCTATAGCCTGGGAACAATGTTCCTCCCACATACCACAGGTTAGGAAGTAAAAGCTTGATGCCAGGAACAAGGTTCCTCTGCTCGAGCTGTTGACCAGAGATGTCCCATAGATTCCAACGCAGTACTGGCCTTTGCCATTGCTCTTGGTTCCCCTCTAGAACTTGACAGGAAGACTCCATTGCTGAAGACACTACATACGCTATTTGTAGAACAAACATGGAGAAATACAGCTAGTATTAACCTCGAAGCATGATCTTTACTTAGTAGCCTTCATAGTCTGGAAAGATATGCTTCCTATCAGGAGAGAAGAACTCATCAACCTTACAGTATAAATTATTTTATATTGCTATAATAAAAATATTGACTGAAACCAACTTGGGGACGAAAGGGTTTATTTTATCTTACATCTCTCAGGTCACAGTTTATCACTGAGGGAAGTCAAGGCAGGAACTCAGGGAAGGAACCTGAACTTTCTCCCCTAGTCTATGCTCAGCCAGCTTTCTTATACAATTCAGGACAACCTGCCCAGGGGTGGCACTGCTCACAGTGGGCTGTGCTCTCCCCCAGCACTCAACAGTCAAAAACTGTCCCACAGACATGGCCATAAGGAAATCCAATGGAGAAAATCCCCAACTGATGTTCCTCTAACCAGTTGTATGAAGGTGACAGCCAAATATATCCAGCACAATTGACTCCTAGTCCAACTGACACACAAACACTGCTATTGCACCACAGATTTTTCATTTATTCCCAAGTTGTGATGTTAATATTACAACATAAAATAGTACAAGTTTTAAATTCCCACTGTTCTTTAAATGCAAAAACTTTAAAAGTTCAAAGTCTCTTTTAAAAGTCTTTTCACTTTCAGCTCCTGAAAAATCTATAACAAGTTAAGTGCTATCTTATTTCAACCCAAAATTCTGCACATTTAAGCAAAGCTAAAGTCCAGTAAAGTAGCTCAAGGCTAGATATCTGGGATTCACTCACAATCTGGGCTCCAAGGGCTTGAAGAGCTTCACTTCTGGGGCTTGGCCATGCGCTCACACACCAGTTGTCTTACAAATCTTCAGCCCAGCTCCATTTCACACCTGTCCCTGTTCTTCGTTGTCATCGTGGTTGTCCTGTCATCTCAAATATTCTGGCACTAGAATCTCTATTGAAATTGAGGCTGCAACTTTACTGGTGGACTCTTTTTGCCTCTCAGGATACAAAGCCTCAAATTCTCTCCACAACTCCTTCAATCCTAGATGGTCTTCACTACAACTGGGTGTGCATTTCACCCTGATCTTTCCTGGCCTCTCAGAGTACCAAGCCTTACCTGCTCTCAGGGACCTCTTCAGGCTTTCCAAACCAGTATCAAGTAGGAAACCCTTATACATCATTAAGTTCTGCGTCTAGCTTGAGATGGAGCCTCAGTCCCCCTCTGGATCACAGCTTCTTTGTGCTGATCCTGAGTAAACACTTCTCAAAAGATTTCACCTTGATCATGCTAGTTTTTTGTTACTCACATCTGATTTTTATCCCCCAGACAACCTCCATCAATTGACCCAGTACAGCACAAAACATTTCATTTCAGTGGTCTTGTCTCTTAATCACAGGTGATTCTTCAGCCCCAGCCAACCAGAAACCAGATTTTCAATTCAAAATATCACAGAAACAGCCCTTTGCTTCTATTCACAAGTCAGGCCTCCATTGTTCCTACAGAAAAGCTAACGAAGCTCCAAGAAACTTTCAAGTCCAAAGCTCCCCAAAACTTCTACAATCCTTTAACACATATACAATCAGGTCCATCACAACCATTTTTCCACAATCTTGGTACCAACTTCTGTCTTAGGTACTCATTATTGCTGTGAGTTATTGTACATGCTGCCAGAAGGTAAAAGAAATCATCAACCTTACATATAAATTACTTTCTATTGCTATAATAAAAATATTAACCCAAACCACCTTGGGGAGGAAAAGGGTTTATTTTTATCTTATATCTCTCAAGTCACAGTTTATCACTGAGTAAATCCAAAGCAGGAACTCAGAGCAGGAACCTGAAGTGCAGACCATGGAGAAAGCTTGCTTATTTGTTCACTCCTCTGGATGTGCTCTGCCCAATTTCTTATAAAATACAGCACCATCTTTGCAGTGGCAGTAATGCCTACAGTGGGCTGGGCCCCCCATGTCATTCAACAACCATGGAACTGCCCCCACAGATATGGCTACAGGCCAATCCAATGAAGACCATTTCTCAACTGAGGTTCCCTCTAATGAGTTGTGTGAAGTTGACAACTAAAGCTATCCAGAACATTTATCTATCTGTGAGCTATAGTAATAACTATCCTGGCAAGATATGTCCTAATAAGAAATTAGTGCATGCATTTCATAGCAACCAATCATCTTCTGATTGGATTAAGGCCTGCTTCAGAAGATGGAACTGATATTCAGCAGAAGTAACTGTGGCTTATACAAGTAAGGTAATAGGACACATGAGAGAACCTACTACTATCATCTGGTAAATTGACATAGTATTAAATAGTGTTCCCATGACTTATTGTTAGAAACATAGATTAGTGTATCTTTCAGCTCTCACAAGAGAAGCTTCTTGTATCAGATTGTGATGAGCACAGAGAACCACAGATGTTCAATGTTCAGGGAATAAGAGACAGCAAAGTGCTTAGTCCTGTGTTTTACAGAGTCTCAAGTAACTTCTGTAATTTATTAAATAATTACAAATACTCTTTTAAAATTTGGTTTTATTATGTGTATTAATGTATTGTCTGCATGTAGGTTTGTGCACCTGTGTCATGCAATGCCTCAGAGGTCAGAAGAGGGTGTCGGATTCCCCTGGATCTGGAGTTACAGATGGTTCTCAGCTGCCACGTGGGTTCTCTGCAAGAGCAGTTGGCGCTCTTAACTGCTAAGCCTTCTCTCCAGCCCCCTACAAATACTTTTAAAGAAGTTAGCATTGAAAGTTCAGTTGATATATGGTCAAATTATTAATCATGACCCTAAATCTGTTATCCATTATCCTATTTAAAATTCCAGCAAAACAAGTTGATCAATAAAATTCAAACTCAAACAACAGGGTGCAGTTTATAATAACATATATAAACTTTTAACCCCCTGGAAAAAAAATAAAAGAAGTTCACTTCATTGAGAATTATGAGGAAAAATAATTGTTTTTTTTTATTCCTATTACAAATGTTGCTTTTCCATCTTATACTTAATATATTTGTCTTGTGCTTGATTGCTTCAGATATCACATCAACTCACTTGGGAAGAGAGACCCTCAGCTGGGGAACTACCTATAATCGAACTGCACTGTGGCCATGTCTATGAAACACTTCTTTTAAAGTTTTATTTTTTCTATGTGTCTGAGTGTTTTCCCTGTATGCATTTAAGTGTACCCATGCATGCAGTGCTTTATATCAACAGAGGGCATTAGATCCCCTGGAACTAGAGTTAATTAAAGTTGTGAGACACCATGTAGATGATGGAAATCAAGCTTGGAGTCTCCTAAAGAGCAAAGTGCTCTTAATCTTGAGCTGTCTCTCCAGCCTCACAGGTATTTTCTCCATTGTTGAGTGATGTTGGAGGGCCCAGCCCAAGGGGGTGGTGCCACCCCTTGGCAGGTGATCCTGGGTTAAGAAAGCAGGCTGAGCATAGCCAAGAGGGAATAATCCAGTAATTAACATTTCCCCATGGGCTTTGCTTCAGCTTGTGCCTGCGACATTCCTGCCTTGTGTTCTTGCCTTAGCTTGCCTCAATAAAATATGCTCCTGATGCATAAGCCAAATCATCACTTTATTCCATAAACTGGTTTTGGTCACAGTGTGTTATCACAGGAATAAAAAGCAAACTATGGCATTGTTATTATTTGTTAAAGTGGAATTTCATTTTGGATAAACATTTCCAATTGAACTTTTTTGAGTTTCTGAGTGACCATAGCATGGAATTAATTGTAATTTCAAAATACAAATATGATTAGAGAATTAGAAGCATTTTCCCCAAACCTTATTGACCACTATTTCTTGTGGCAAAATAAAATGATTTTCCAGAGGAATTGTTTAAAATTCTAACTTCCCACATTGATAGAGAAATATCTGCATGTCTTTGAAAGTGATGGGGCCTTTCTTTGCTCTGATGCGCTCAGCTTGAGAGGCTAGAGCTCCAGAAACACAATGGCCACCTAGCTCTCCTCAAGCAAGAGGCTTTAGTATTCTTGTATTGCAAATTCAAAGAATGAAATGTATGGACAACAGAGGGGGAGTTTTATAGGGAATTTAGGATAGAGAAAGCAGAGATCCTGTATAGGAGGCAGTATCCCCTACAACGGGATTCCACTGAGTTTTATTACCCAGGAGTTAATAAAGATTTAAAGATGGGAGGAGGGGAGAAGAAGATGAACTGGTCTGCTCAGTCCTCATTCTAGGTCTCCAGGTCCTTCAAGATCCTGGTCACCATATCTTTGTCATGTTCTCATTCTGTGGATGTGATAAGGAAAAAAAACAGACCCCTTACTGCATCATCAGCCTCTGTCTATAGTGTAGCCAGAGGCATCTTTGCATTAGATAGTTCTGAGATCTCTAGCCTTGGGTAAAGAAAAGCTTATTGGCAGATACAATGAATTTTCTGCTCTAGGCTGGAGATGAACTAGCCATTATTCTTTTGAGGTTGTAAGGACATAAGTCCACCTAAGTCAGGGACATCAGGAGGCCAAGTGAGGAACTCATTCTTAGAAACAACTATCCTGGAATGCATTCCTGCAACCCAAGAAATGTTGCCCCAACATCATGCAATCATGCCTCACCAGAGACCAGAACCAGGCCTCAGTGTCACTCAGCATATGCTCCTACTGATACCAGCCACAGACCGACCTCTGCCCATTCCCCAATCTCCTTGCTTCTACTTCCTTGAAAACTCACTTCCTTGTGTGCCTGGGTGGGTATAAAACTTCCATTTGGGGTACATTCTGATGCTGGTCATCCTAATCCCAACACAGACAGGACAGCCACCATGTGACTTCCTTCTCATTGGAGTCCTGACTTTTTCTCCCTCTTCGCCAAATCTCCCCTCAAAATGAACCTAACATCTGGTGCCGTGAACTCCGAGAGGGTTTGAGGCTGGCTGCTTTGTGTCAGGCATGGCTGACAGACTCTGATCATCAGACTGGCTGCCAGGTACAGGCTCTGCTCCACCATGGATGCAACTTCATCCAAAAGGTACTGTTCCATTACCTAACTCCTCTCTCTCTCTCTCTCTCTCTCTCTCTCTCCAAGTGCCTGCATCTTTTTCTCTCTGTCTCTGTCTCTCTCCAGGTCTCCATGTCTTTTTCTTTGTCTCTTTCTTTGTCTCTATCCCTTCAAGTCTCTCTGTGTCTCTCTTTGTCTCTGTTTCTCTCTCTCCCCAAGCCTGTGTCTCTCTGTGTCTCTGTGCCCCCCTCTCTCTCTATGTGTCTCTCTCTGTCTCTTTCTCACTCTCTCTCACTTGTTCCCTTGCCATCTCCTTTCCTGCGGTGGTCCTCTCTCACTGGAGTTGAGTCACTCATAGACCCAAAAGGTCCACTTTTGCTTGCTTGTTTGAAAATAGTTCCAGAAGGTCAGGTGACTCTCTCGTCTTTGGGCTTTCTCCCCACTTCGGACAGTGGGAAGTGTAGTGAACTCATTTGGAATGTCAGCCAGACAGGGATGCCTGCTGGCAGGTCCCTTCCATCTCCTTCAGGTGGCCATCTGCTCTCAGTAGCTCTCTTGCTCTCTCACTCTCTCTCCATGACTTCTTGTGACCTCACAGCCTTTAACTCAAGAACTTTATGAGTGCCTCATCATAGAGGCTCCAAAGACAAGAGCGCCACTGCAGTGGTCCAGTTGCAATATCTTCACTACTCAGGACCATGCAGCAGCTGTCATTGCCAAAGCCAGCATTCCAGTGTATGCCTGGAATGGTGGTCAGATGAGGAATATTTATGGTGCATTGAGCAAACACGTGAAGGATGGAACCCTGAATATGATTCTGTGAAATGGTGGTGACCCTACCAACCAACATCCACACCAAGTACCACAGCTTCTATCAAGCATCCAAGGTATCTCTGATGAGGCCACAATTGGGATTCACAACCTACACATGATGATGATCAATGGAATACTGAAGATACCTGTTATCAGTGTCAAGGATTCTGTCACTAAGAGCAAGTTTGTCAACTTTTATGGCTTCTGGGAGCCCCTCATAGATGGCATCAAACAGGCCACAAACATGATGATTGTTGGCAGAGTGGCAATACTAGCAGGCTATGGCAATATTGGCAAGGACTGTGTCCAGGCCCTAGGGGTTTCAAAGCCTGAGTCATCATCACCAGGATTGACCAAATCAGTGCACTACAGGCTGCACAGAGAGCTGAGGTGATCACCATGGACAGGCCTGCAAGGAAGGCAACATCATCGTAACCACCACACACACGCCGTGTAGATATCATCTTTGGGTGGCACTTCGAACATCTTAAAGATGATTCCACTGTGTGTAGCACTGGACCAGTGTTGAGATTGTGCAGATTGACGTAAACTGGCTCATTGAGATCACTGTAGAGAAGGTGGAAATCGAGCGGCTGGTGAACCACTACTGCATAAAGAACCCATGCTGCATCATCTTGCTGGCTGAGGCCTGGGTGTCAACCCGCATTGTGCCTTGGACGATCCCAGATTCATAATGAGCAGCTCCTTTACCGACCATATCACGACACAATGAGCTGTGGACAACCTCCCCCAGTGGACAAATACCCTGTTGGGGTGCACTTCCTTCCTAAGAAGCTTATGAGGCAGTGGCCGAAGCCCCTCAGGACAAGCTGAATGTGAAGCTGTCCAAGCGGACTAAGAAGCAGGCCTAGAACCTCAACATGTCCAGAGATGGTCCTTTCAAACCTGATCACTAATGCTACTGAGAGCCAGGACTGCCCTTCCCCTTAGAGCTGCCATCCTTGTTCCAACCCCACCTCGGTTCCCAAGAGCAGGTGGCACTAGCTCTGCACTGTCTGCCAGTCTCAGCCCACTGGCACTGGTTACTCAGTCCTTGGCCGCTCATCCATTATACAAGTGAGGCAAAAGGAGTTGAGAAGTCCCTGATCTAGATACAAACGGAAGCATCCACAAGGGACAGTGAGCTCAGGTCTCTTGAAAATCCTTAGGATGGAAGTTGATGGTAGTGGTCATAAGCCTGTGCACTTTACCACCGGTTCCTCACTTGTTCATAAGAACCATGAGCTAAGTTTAGAGATTCAGCCATTCGTCAGTCTATGATCTCAGAGGGAACTTTATCAAAAGGCAAAAAAATTAGAGGTTTAATGTTCCTGCTAGCTTGGCTTATTTACTGCTGGGCTTTCTCTTAAACCTCAGAATACTGAGGCTGGTACCAGAAAAACAGAAAAGGTAAAGATTTGCCACCTGGGTTACAAAGAGATTTGATTGGGGGCTGGAGAGATGGCCTAGCGGTTAAGAGCGCCGACCGCTCTTACAGAGGACCCAGGTTCGATCCCCAGCACCCACATGGCGGCCGAGAGCCGTCTGAAACTCCAATTCCAGGAGAACTCCAGCTCCAGGGGAATCCGAGACCCTCTTCTGACCTCCAAGGCATTGCACGACACGGGTGCACAGACCTACATGCAGACAGTACATTGATACACATACAGAAATAAATAAATTAAAAAAAATTAAAAAAAAAAACAAAGAGATTTGATTGGTGTATTGTTTATATAATGTTAAGAATGTCAAATGAAGGAAGGTGGATACATTTTTTATGATAAAAATAGAACAAACAAACAAAGAAAGGGGATGACAGTAAACAAATCACATTATATACATTATGAAATTGTCAAAGAAATACTTAAAGAGACAAGAAGAAGTCTCTGTTTGTTGTATATTTTGCAATCATATTGTGATGGTATTAACTAGTAAGTTGTTTCCTTTAATTTCAATTAAAATCACAAATTAGATTTAAACATATTTAATCTTACATAAAGCAGTAGAAACTATAATTAGTGAAGATACAGAAATTATAGCTTAAAGCAACCTTGGCCCAGGAACATGGGAAGAATCTCTGTTAGCCTTCACAATTAAAGTTACAATTGTGGGTTAATTCTGAGTACCTATTTATTATATCTAGAAATATTTATCTTTTTATATTTGTGACTCTGGGTCCATGGAATGAAAGAAATTGTTCCCTTGGAAATTAGCATCCCAACCTTAAAACAAGCAAGTTGGTATTTTCTTATAGCAACTTATAGTCAGAGTTATAAGAAACAGCCAATGAAAATATCAATATAAATTTCTTTCTGATACTTGTTAATCAGCTGATGATCAGCAGTGCTGTTGTAAATACTATGTAATCATAATGTCATAAAATTTATCAAAAATATATCGATTAATATTGGATACTTTCTCTACTATTGGCCAATATATTTCCTTGATAAGTATATTTTCCATTAGGAAAATAGGTTGCTATATACATTTTACCACCAAGTATGCTTTGTCAGGATTGCATACAATCCGTTTAACTACCATGTAAGCTAATTCTTACCAATCTCTTTCGCATATTATTCTAAGAATAAAATAACCATTAATCAAGTGCACTTATTACAACAATCTCCCAGTGTTCTTCAAATTATATAGAATTTGTGATTATATGTTTCTGAGGAACCACTGTGTGTATGTGATTACAAATCTTGAATTTGGAAACGCCCCACTTGACTCTGAAATTTTTTATCCTTCTTTAAGAAATGCAAACACAAAAGGAAAACAGAGGAGGAAGCCCTGCCCTGTTGCCTTACAAAACCGCATTTCCCATCAAACTTCAAAGGAAAATCAACAACTTCCTCAAATGTTCAAACTTGCTAATCTCATGTGGTCTCATCAAGTTTTCTTGATTATAAAACTCTGGTCCCTACTATAGAATTTTAGACTATCAACATGAAAAGCTCAGAAAAGTGCTGCATGACTTTCTCCTTCTAGTTCCCTATTGATGCATTCATGAGAATCTTGCCCATGGAAAGCAGGAATGAAACAGCAAATAGAACTCTTACTATGTACTTAGCTATTTGAAAGAAAATACATTCTATAGATTATTGTATCACATTCATGCCTATGTCAGTTTGAATGAGAATGTCCCCAAGATGCTCCAAGTATTTGCACATTTTCTGCAGTTGGTGGCGATGTTTTGAGAGTTTTTTTGAGAGATGTGGCCATGCTGGAGAAAGCTTATCACAGGGGGCAGGCTTTGAGAGTTCTTAAGCTTTGCCACATTTCTTCTAGTCTCTTGGCTTCCTGTGCCTGCTTGAAGATGTGCTGACTGGACTTTCTGCTTCGAGCACCTCTGTCACCATGCCCTCCCAGCCATTATGGACTCTATAAAGACAAATAAATACTTCTTTCTATAACTTGCCTTGGATAGTGTGTCTATTACAGCAACAGAAAAGTAACTAATATCACATGCTTTCCTGGGGCAAAAGGAACAAATATTTGTTTACTCTTAGATATAGCACTGATGATATACCAAAGGAACTATTCCACTCAACTGTAACTTAGTGAACCTATGATTTATTAGGCTTACTTGAAGAGATGGGGCATTATTTGCAGGAGTACGGACTTGAAGGCAGCTGAACCACTAAGAAGCCCACACAATATGGGCAACATTTTATGAATGTTTCATCCTTGGAGCTCCCTACATACCTAGCTGGGAAGGCCTGAGAGTTTCCTCTTACCAGCAGTTGTTACTAAGCAACCATGGTTGGGTAGGGAAAGTTATTAGTCCTCCAGGTATCAATAATTCCTAATTTGGGAGGATTTCTTTACCTCCCAAGTCTTAGGACTCTCCCTCTAGGAAGGGAGAATTTATTCTGAAGAAGGATTTATTCAAAGTGCCAGACAACAGAGGTGAGAAATACTGTACAGAATATTTCAAGCGTCAGTTTTTCCAGAGATTCAGTTATCATTATAAATACATCCATGGATGGGTCTCGAGGGATGGCTCAGCAGTTAAGAGGATTTGATGTTCTTGCAGAGGCTGGGGTTCAATTCCCAGAACCCACGTGGCAGCTAACCATTGTCCATAACTCCACTTCCACAGGATCAGATTCCTTCTTCTGACCTAAGCAGGCTTTGTATGACAGGAGTGCAACTATCTACAAGTAGGCAATATACTCAAACACATAAAAATTTTAAATAATAAAATAAAAATACATAGAAATTTGCTGGAGAGTTGTCTCAGTGGTTAAGAGCACTTGATGATCCTGCAGAGAACCTGGATTCAGTACCCAACAGTCATATATGAAAGCTAGTAGACTATTCTAAATCCAGTTTCAGAGAAGTGTCACACTCTGTTCTGGCATTTATAGTTAATAGACAAAATACTCATATACATTAAATAATTAATACATAGAAAGTTTAATGTTGTAAGCCTTGTTGTATAAATGATTGATTCCTTAATATATTTCATAAATATGCTGCACAGTCCATGTATGGCTAATTAAAATGCTTAAAATTATCAAGAATACATTTCTTTATCAAGGGATCTTAACATGATCAAAAAATAAATTGGAAAACATAATAGGTTGCCTAAACTTCATAGTGTCTAGTCAAATACCTTTCAAACTTCTTATTTGACTTCTGATTCAAAATTACATGTGGTTAAGAATGGCTCAGGAGTTTAGAACACTAGTGCAGATGAACCAGGTTCAACTTCCAGCACCCACATAGTGGTGAACTACCATCAGTATCTTCAGTTCCAGGGGATCCCAGGCCTTCTTCTGACCGAGCTCCTCATTACAGGACACAGGTGCACCTAACCACATGCAGACAATTTGTGCTCATACACCTAAAATAAAAATAATAAATGAAATATTTATAAAAAGATGCTGCAAGCCCTGTTCTCTTGTCCCTGGAGGAGACATATTGTACAAAACAACAGATGTTTATGAAAGTAGGCTTCTTGGACTTAAATCCATTTATAAAGTATTGAGAACCCATCATTTGCCTTGAGCACAGAAGCAACGGAACTCTTCACCACTCTTAGAAAACACTCCAAGTGTAAATTCACCAGAACCTAATTAAAGGCAGTGGATCTATCTCTGGGGCTTGGATCCTACCAGAAGGCATGAGCCTTTCCTTTAGGAAGAGTCTAAAATTTAGGAAGGCAGGGGAGAAAAGAAAAATGGGACCTGACAGACTTTTGTCCTATCAGTAAATCTCTAGGGTCAGACATTCTTTGATTAGCTTTTCACAGAGAGCCCTACTTGCAATTCACCCTTGATTGCTCCCTCTTTCCGATTACTCAGGTTCCAAAGCCAGGGTAAAGGTAGGAGCTGCCCTGCTTGTTATCTTTGGACTGAACTCAGGCAAATTCCTCAGTGTTTGTTTTTGTTGGCTGCTTACAGTGATTTAGGAGCCTGGGATGAGAGGGGCAACTCTCCAATTATTCTAAGCTCCTGAAGGCTAGTTGAAGCTGAGTTTCTGGATGGGACACACATTCCAACAATGCACCCCGCAGCCTGCAAACAGCATAGGGCCCTCACGTGCACTTAGCTGCATGTCACTCTCTGACATGAACAATGGGCTAAGTTATGCTTCCCCTTGACAGCCATGGAACGTGCACAGTTTGCATTCAAATGTATACCCCATTTATTCTGATACATAAGGAAGGGGGCCAGTCCAGCCTGAACTGGCTCTGGGTAGATGTACAGTAAGGTAAAATGTGTCTTTGAAGTGGACTTTTAGGGAGAATCTCCTATTTTTCATTTTATGACTATGCCCAATTGGGTGTGCATATAATTAAAATTAGATGCATTAAAGGAACTGTTGATCAAAGTAGAGTATCCCCCCAAACTATGCCTGTTAATGACCAAAGTCCTCTTTTTCTTGGACCCCATACAAAGAAGTCTCTAACAATAAAAACAATAAATGAGGCTTTTGAGTACTTCTTACTCACATGTCCATTGGTCTATTATAGTATATTTATTTCTGATCTGTACTATTGCTTTGCTTTTGAATAAGGTTTTCTCACTATTCTGAAAAGAAATTAAAAAGGGAATCTACCTATGGAATTTATGCTAAGCTTCACAGCAATAAATATTTGTTTTCTTTCTATCCATTTTCAAGTATGTACAGTAAGTTCTTATGTCAGTATATATTCATTAAAAGAATAGATAATTTAGTGAATTAGGGCTGGAGAGATGGCTCTGTGGTTGAGCATTAGTTGCTCTTGCAGAGGACGTGAGTTGTATTCCCAGCACCTGCATGGCAGCTAACAATGTCCATAACTTCAGTTCCAGGGATCCAACACCCTCTTCTAACCTCTATGGGCACTGCACAACACCGGTGCACTTACACAAATGTAGGCAACACATTCATACAAGTGAAATAAAAATAATAAATTAATTAAAATATTAAGTGAATAAATATTTTCTTTCTAAATTTTTCACTTGCAATATTACTAAGAAGAGAAAATAGGCAAAGCAATTATTTTCATTGTTAAGAAGCAAAACATTTTAGCCAGGCCACTTAACTCTTTTCTTATGTGGCCTTTCTGTCTTGGAGGTAAGGATAATAATAATAATAATAATAATAATAACGTATTAGGCTTTCAAACACACATCTGATTCTCTGCATAGAGTGCTTCCTCTTGGTGCTGTCTTCTAAGTTTATTTCTTTGCCCTTTTTTCAGTTAATCTCTGTTTGGGCTCCATTACTTGCATAATTCTTGTTGGCAATTGGCACCTACACTAGCATTCAAATAAGTAAACATTAATTGTGTCTCTGAATGCCTTACTGCTCCAATACTTGCTTAAAGTATACTACTGTAAGATTATAAATATTGCATATTTTATCTTTATGAAACAGACTATGCATAATTCTATAAATTTGCATTTGATAAAATTCAGTGGTTGTGGAAAAGTCCCACTGCCTAGAGACTTACCGGATAACTGAATCTGCTTCTTTAACTGAAGTTTAGTTTTCATTCATTCATTTAAACATGATTTGAATTTCTGTGTTTTGGAAGATATTTGAAAATAAACATCCTTGTAGGAATTGCATTAGAAGTCAAACCTTTCTTCTCCTAAACTAACACATACCTGTAACAGTTCATAGATTGATCCCTTTGTGGAAAAACTCAGAAACTTAAGAGGCTTTTCTTCATCCCAGTGATCACATGAGACAGACGAATTGAAGCCAGTGGGTAAATGGGTTCTATCTTGCTGCACCCTGGCACCTCCTCCCACAACAAAATACCAGCTATTTGGGTGCTGAGAATAGAAAGAGGTACCTAGTTTGTTCAAAATCCCAACTTTTCCAGGTGATCTCTAAAATACTGGATTCTATCTAGCAAGTTTCAGAACACAGTAAATTTGATGTGTGACACACCGTAGCCAACAGAGGCACTGAAAAGAAAATAAAAGCTGTATCTAGAATGGGGTCACTTAGATCCTCAGTTCAACACAGAGTAGGCAAATGAAAGTAGAGCTCCCTTTTTTCCATGGGTAGGGAAAGAGGTGTGCCCCATGCCCAATGCCTCACCTTCTGGAATAAAATAGAGAGGGAGTTATTGATGGCATGCAATCTGGCAAGTGATTCATTCCTGTCAAAACAAAATAGAAATAAAGTAAAATACAGACATTTAAGGAACACTAAATCTGATTGTGAATGCTTATACATTCATAGCAAAGGAAATATTCAACATGGTGAAAAAGCATCCTATAGAATGGTATAGAAACCTTGCAAACAAAACATTGGATAGGACTAGTCTTAGAAAAATTAAAATCTTGGAATTAGAGAGATAGCATAGCAGGTAAAGCTTGTGGCTACTAAATTTGACAGCAGACCCTGATCCTTGGAACCCAAAAGGAAGGAAGAGAACTGAGTACTGCAGCTTAACCTTTGGCTCCTATGCTTATGCCAGGAAACAAATAACCAATGTAAGAAGAAAAAGAAAAATCCACAAAACTCAGTTCATTGGAAAACATGATAGAAGCTTAAATAGATATTTCTATTAAGAGCCTTACACATGGCCAAAAGTATATAAAATAGGCCAATGCTGTTAATCACTTGGGAAATTCAAATACAAATTATAATGAAGTGTCACCTAACTTCTATCAGAATGACTAGTAATAAAAAAGTCATAGTGAGCATAGTGAGAAATTTGTTTGTTTCTTTCTTCATTTGGCCTGATGTATTTTGAGACACTGCCTTGTTTATCTATAATAATTTTATTTATAAGACCAGTAAGTACACATAGACAATAAAGATAGGAGACAAAATTAGTTAACATTTGAATTGAGTTTTTGTACAATCCAGGGACCCCAATTCCAGTTGAAGACGTTTGCTTGCATAAACATGTTAATCAAATAAAAAAGAAAAGAGAAAAAAAATCAGTCCATTTTTGCTATAATCTCACAATTCATCCACCCTCCTTGGCCCTTACAATCTTACCTACCAACATTTTGTTCGAGAGTCCCTGGACTTTGGGCAGGAGGGTAAAGGGAGTGAGAAGTAGAAGACCCAGTTTTGTTTTGTTTTTCCTGAGGTGACACATCAAACTCTTAGGGCTGTCTAAGTTCTGTTTGCAATGGACTGGTGAGTCATTTAGTAGTCTCCTTTTAATTCTAGTAAAGAAACACAAATAATAACAAACAATAAAATTATAACAAGTTACATTATAGCCAAAGACTCATATGCTTGGATAATATTTTGATTGGGGCATATAACTATTTGACAAAGGGATACATGTAGCTTTCTAATGTGGTCAATAGGGCCTCCTGACATTAGGAGGCACCAAGGCTACAGTGTCAGGCATATGTAATACCCTTCCAGGGAGCGGGCTATAGATTGTATAGGGATATTTTTTCTTTCTTTTACTTTTTTTAAATTTTTATTTATTATTATTTTATGTGTATGAATGTACTGTCTGCCTGTATTTTGGTGCACCCATATCATGCAGTGCCACAGAGGTCAGAAGAGGGTGTTGGATTCCCCTGGAACTGGAGTTAAAGACGACAGTTCTTCACACATGTGTGTGCTGGGAATCGAACCTGGGTCCTCTGCAAGAACAATCAGTGCTCTTAACCTCTGAGCATCTCTCCAGCCCCCCCTTTTTTTTCTTTCTTTAGAGGTGTACATTTATCAGGCTGTCACTATTACACTGTATCTTCTTTGGCATGTAAAAGTGTAGCTCAAAAAAGTGTGTAGTAAAGCTTTAGAGACCATTTCTTTCCCATGGTTTGTATAGTGCTCTCTGACACCATGAAGATCAGCTGTTAATTTGCAGTACAGGTCTCAGAATATTTTTTTTTCATGCTCTTATCACACCGTATGTTCAGCAATAGGGTCTTACTGACCATTTCTTTTGTGCACTCAAAGTTATAGGCAACTAGGCTTTGTTTTGGGGGCTTTTAAAGTGTCCCTGGCCAACAACTCCTGGTAGGGCAGACCAGAGCTGGCACTTAACCCTTTATCTACCAATGATTTTATTTAACTGTAGGACAAAATTGCATCTTGGAGGAGGCATATTCCTTCCCCTTCTGTTTTTGTAGTTGTCTCTAGAATCCTAGCAGCCTCTCTTATTTCCCAGACCTCTAAACCCTGAGAGACACTGCCTTTAAGAGTATGTGTAGGAGAAGTTTTTCATATGTCTTAACACTATTGTTGCTCTGTGCTATCCTGACTTGCTGATTGTAAAAGTCTATCTACCTACAAAGAATATAGCTATGAAAACTTTCTTATCCTTAATTGTGTAGTTTGTTGATTTCTGTGTGAATTTGTGTATGTAAGCTTATTTTAATGGAATCCATTAAGTTAAATTTGTTGAAACAATTTACAATGAAAAATTATCAATACACAATATATGCTTTCACACAAAGGAGGATCATAGCTAACATTCAGAACATTTCTATCATTCCAAAGTATTTCTTTTGTCACCTTGCAATCTTCCCCTCCTTATATCTCAGTCTCAGCAGTGAGGGATCTCCTGAAGGTATTCATACAGACTTAAACTCTGATTTACTTTACTTAACTCAATACTTTAAGGTTAATCAAACTTATTGGGAATTTATTTTCATTAATAAGCATTTTTGCAATAAATGTAACAATATTTACTCATTATTTTATATATTGATAAATTGTTGTTGGTTTTGGTGGCATGAGGAAAGCTTCTGATGGCATTTGTAGACAGATATTAAGCCAACTACTTTTTTATGTTCATTGGGTAAATATTCAAATGTAGATTGACTCTGGTAAAAGAGAAAGGCTTAATACTTTTTAAACTCTTATGGCATTTTCCAGAGCAGTTTTCCAGTACTCTGTGATTGATAGTAGAATGTCTACTTTAATTTGTAGTTTATATATATATTCTTGCACATCTTAATAAAATTTGGAATAAATTTTTCTTTAAGTTTATCTTACTACATTTTTGTTTTGTTTGTATGGTGACTAATGAGATTGGCCATCTCTCTATCTGTATATAATCGAGTTTTGTTCCATCAACTGAGTTTTTCAAATTCTCTATTATTGAGATTTAGTCATTCCTTATGCGTGTTAGATATTATTTTGTCAAATTTAGAATGTATGTTGATTTCATTACATTCTGTTTCTGTCTGTTAAGTATCTTAATGAAGAAGTTTTTTATTCTTTCACTTTGACTTCATTTAAATCATCTATATTTTCTTCATTTTTGCTTTACTTAGAAATTTCCTTTTAGCTCTGCCCTCAAAATTGTAAAGTTTTAGTCATATTTTAGCTTGACATTTATACTTGTAGGGATCTTGTCTATGGGAATTTTATTTTTTTACCCATCATCTCAAACATTTAACACATCTTTAAAAAATGTATTTATTTATTTATTTATTTATTTATTTATTTATATTATGTGTATGAATGTACTGTCTGCATGTAGGTTTGTGCACCCATGTTGTACAATGCTGCAGAGGTCAGAAGAGGGCATTGGATTCCCCTGGAACTGGAGTTCTCCTGGAATTGGAGTTACAGAAGGTTCTCAGCCACCATGTTGGTGCTAGGAATCAAACCTGGGTCCTCTGCAAGAGCAGTTGGTGCTCTTAACCACTAGGCCATCTCTTCAGCCTTTAACACATCTTTTAACAAGGACAATCAAAGCCCTCTTTCATCTGGCTTGATTTCCATGATATAATTTTAATAATTATGAAAACTCTTGCCTAATAACCAGCCATAACCTTTCCCTCATATCTATATATCATCAGTCTTATCTCTCTGTCTGTTGTTTTTCTTTCTGTCATTTACCTATGGCTGCATATTAGTGAAATAAACAACTTAGAAAAAGCAAAATACTTTGAAGGTAAAATTTGAAAATACATTGTGTTGGCTTAAAGGAAAATGTCCTTCTGAGGTCCAAATATCTGGATATTTCTCCCTTAGTTGACTGTTGTACTTTTATGGGTGTTTTAACAGATGCATCCTTGTTGGAAGAACTACATTGCTGCACAAAGGCATAGAGAGTGATTTAACCTTGTTACTCTCTCTGTGTTTCCAGTGTATGCTTGAAGATGTCATCACTAGGTTTTCTGCTTTGGACACCTTTGTTACTATGCCTCTCCCACCATTATGGACTCATACTCCTGGAACTGTAAGCTCAAATAAACTATTCCCTCTATAAGTTGCCTCAGTTATGATGTTTTATCACAGCATCCAAAGAGTAACTAATGCATATATTTTTAAATAGTTCTATAAATTTGTAGTGAAGTACCAAGTTTTGTTGAAAGAAATTTAAGATCATAATGCCCCCATATTTATGAAGCACACTTTATATCAGTCATATTTGAAGACTTCTAAGATAATTATGAAATGAATTTTCAAAAAGTTCACTGTGCATGGCTCAACTCAAAAGAGTCAAATCACACACATGTAGCATGGAGCAATTCTCATACATTATATGGTATACACTTGCCAATGTTTGACTAGTTTACAATATTAAATCAAATAGATGATATTATTGACTTCATAAAGTTAGAAATCTAGACAGTTTAGCTGTTAGACTACAAATACATATAAAGCATTATTTCTGATTATAAGAAATCTTGCAAAGGTAAAAAGAACATGATTTTAAAAAGATATTATATAGATCTGGTAGATATGTTCTCAGAATCTGAGCAGTACTTGACTAGAATTTTAACTGAGACCCCAGGTGGCAATTGGAGGTAAAAATACTATAGGAGAGAGAAACACAAGTATATAGTGTTTGACAATGCACCTGCCTAGGTAGTATCCACAAACAATAAGAAAGTCAGCGTGAGTGGGGGTTGAAATAGAAAATTAATTTGAAATTCAACATGTGCCCAATAATAAAGAATTAGAATGTCTCGAAATGTTTGAATTATATTTTAAAATTGAAAAGAAATTAGTAGTGTGAGATGATGTGCCATGATCAAATGAGCAAAAAAAAAAAAAAAAAATTCCAAGATACAAGTATTCATAGAGATTTTCTTACATTACTGAAGGGTCATGACAAATACATATTGAGGATTCTCAACATAGTAATTAGTTCATTAGTTCTTTCTTGTGGAATACAATCTGTCAGTGTGACTAGAAATAAGTCTGTCATCAAGTAACAGGTATACTGACTTCTTATGGTATCCAAGCAGATGGTCACGGCACTTTATTCCTGACATGTCATGTAATAAACTTCACACTCCAAACAAAAACATCAAATTATTGTAGCCATGATAATGTTTATTGACTGAGAAGAAATATATTTGGAGATTTTTCAGCCTTTCATTCAGCAGAGGAAATGGAAAGTCAGGTTAATCTGTCAAAATTTTATATCAAATTTTTTAAATGTTCTTTATTTATTATCCTGTTTTATGAGTATGAGTATATTGCCTGCATGTACATAGGTGTACCCACACAATACACACAGAGATCAGAAGAGGGTGTCAGATCCCCTGGAACTGCAGTTACCGACGGTATGTGGGTTCTGGGAATTGAACCTAGGTCCTCTGCAAAAGCAGCCAGTGCTCTTAACCACTGAGCCAATTCTCCAACTACTTATATAACATGTTTATGAGTCCCAACCCATATGCAGGCAAAAAGTCTTAATAATATCAAATATTTTTAATGACTGTAATAATTTGTTCCCACCTGTAGGTGAGAAAAGTGTTGAAAAGCTTCCTGTTGAGTGATGAAATTTTTAAAAATACCTACAGGCTTTTGACAGGAAATGCAGCTTATTTATCTCGCAGCATGTGAAGGAGCAACATGTTCTAATCAGGTGATATGATTTGGGCCATCAGTGTTTGAGATAGCAAATTGAACTGATGGCAAATTGGCTTCACAGCATGCTTCATGTAACCAGTAGGTTGAGGACAGTATTTTTCTTGGTTGCCCCGAGGCTCTTCATGATTTTCAAGATTGTCCTTCTTTCAAGAAGCACAAAGCTGGCTTTACTTTGCTTAGTGGACACCGGTTTGAGTGAGATGTTTAATCAATGTCAACTCTTTTCCAAGGGCCATGAACAAAATTTTTCACAGAAAGCACAATTGTTGAAACTTAGTACTAGAAGGTGAATGGGGTTTTATGGGCAAGCATCAGTCAGAAGAATGACAGGCCAAGGGCCTGAATACAACGCATCACAGCTGGCAGCCTCTTGTCCTTTCTGTACTCAAACAAGTGACAAGACTGAAATTCTTGTTTTTGTCACACAGAAAAAGTAAAAAGGCAATTGCAGAAATTACTGTCGGGCTGGAGAGATGGCCTAGCGGTTAAGAGCGCCGACCGCTCTTACAGAGGACCCGGGTTCAATCCCCAGCACAGCACCCACAGGGCGGCAGAGAACCGTCTGAAACTCCAATTCCAGGAGAGCTCCAGTTTCAGGGGAATCCGACACCCTCTTCTGACCCCCGCGGCATTGCACGACACGGGTGCACAAACCTACATGCAGACAGTACATTGATACACATACAGAAATAAATAAATGCTAGGTGTGGTGGCACACACCTTTAATCCTAGCACTTGGGAGGCAGAGGCACTCGGATCTCTGTGAGTGCGAGGCCAGTCTGGTCTACAGAGTGAGTTCCAGGACAGCCAGAGCTACAGGGAGACCTTGTCTCAAAAAGACCAAAAAAAAATAAATAAATAAATAAAAAATAAAAACTAGAAACTACTGTCCTCACAACTTTCAAATGGTGCCACAAAATCACCGTCTCTTAAGGTGACGGGGAAGCTAGACTGACATAGAGAGACATAAAATTGCTTAGAGGAAATCTAAAAGTCAGCGACATTAGAATAATAAAAATAGAACAACATTAAGAGTAAGTGATATCTAGTGAAATAAAATAACCTTAGAAAATAAATCACCAATTATCCATGAACTTTCACCCAATCAACAGTGCCCCAAAAGAAAATCATTCTTTTATTTCTTGCAAAATAACACAATCATAGAGAGATTTTATATAGTTATCACTTTGATAGAAGGATATGGAGAAATTACTATAACCAATTTTTAAATATCCCTCAAATATAAATTTTGTGCATTGATATATATATGTCTACATTTTCTAATTTTGCTATGTTGCTGTTACAAACACGAAGACTAAAAGCAACCTAAGAGAAAAAAAGGTGTATTTGGCTTACACTTGCAGTCACAGTGCATCCTTGAGGGAAATCAAGTCAAGGACTCAAGCAGGACCATGAAGTGAAAAGCTGCCAAGAAGACTCCTTGCTGGCTGGCTCCCTGCTTCCTGCTGAGCTGGTGTTTTTCCACAGGTGGGGAACATCTGCCTAGAGAGAAGTCTGGCCCACAAAGGGGTTTATCTTACTGTGTCAAGCACTAATTAAGACAATCTCTTACAGATGTGCCCACAGATTGTCCACAAGCCAATTTGATCTGTGAAGTCCCTCAACTGAAATTCCCTTCTTAGGGGACTCCATGGCTGTCAAGTTGAGATTCAAAGCTGACAAGGAAACACACCTAATGGAGATATATGACTGGTTAATGTAGATTAATTCTTATTGGGCAAGAAAGTTGGAGAAACAAAATGTCACTGATTTTTACTTCAAAGTTCTTTTTTAGATTTGTTTTTGAGATACAATGTCCCTGTGGCCCCAGCTGGCCTAGAACTCACTTTATAGTCCAGGCTGGCCTCATTCTCACAGAGATCAACCTACCTTTGCCTCCTGAGTGCTGAGATTAAAGTCCTGCTCCACCATGCCCACTTTAAAAGTTCAGGTTTTGGAATGTGCAGTGGACAGAAATTAAAATCTAAGGTAACCTACCTCTTCATGGAATTTAGCCTATAATTGTTACAAATACAATTAGGAAATAATTTTAGACAATGTTTGAATCAGACTAAGGCTAGAATGATGGCTCAACTGTTAAGAGCAGTGTGGATGACCTGAACCTGGTTCTCAGCACCCAAATCTGACAGCCCACAACTGCCTGAAACTTTAGCTCCAGGTAGTCAGATGACTCCAGGCAGTCTTCTGACCTCTGGAGGCACTTTATTCACATAGGCAACCCTGCACACAGACAGACACATATACACATTAAAATCAGACTAAGAACAATCAATGCTAATGATCAAAACTTGTAGGGAAATAATGCGATATATCATGGAAAACAAATGAGTTAGGAAAATAGAAACTAACCTACTACTAAGTAGTAAAAAATATAAAAGCAAATAGTTAAGCTTGAAGATACATCTCAACCATTACATAGCTTCTAGTCTTTAGAAAATTTAATACTATTAAAAAAATTTTAAAAATCAAAAGGTAATTTTCAAAATATAAGATTTATTAAAATATCTATAAATTTAGGTAACACTTAAACTTAGAACTTTTCATTCAAAAAGTGCCTAAAAGTAACAAATTCCCAGTAGCAATAAAGATGAATTTTTATTTCAGTAACATTCCCCTACGTAAGGAAATAGTGACACCTGGAAAAATGGCTCTGTGCATTATTGTGTCAGGAAGCTTATACTGACACAATAAGAAGCTTAAATATGCTTACAGTGTCAGAAATGGGAAACAGCTGTATTTTTAAAAATGAGGATATACAGAAGAAGCTCAAGAGTCAAGCTAAAAGAACTCCCAGTAATTAATTTTGGGAAAATTTGAACTATGATATGTAACATAAGTAAGACTTTAACCCTCCTCCTAGCAAATATATATTCATATTATCATACCACCATAAAGGCATTATAGAAGATTCAATATTGTACATATAAATTTCCAAAATAAACTATGTAAAACAAAAATGAGGAAACTGATATCTAGTTGCTGTATAATGACCTTTACTTCTTGTGCTGGATAGCTTTAGTGTCAACTTGACACACCTGGGTTGAGGGAGCCTCAATTGGGGAATTGACTCCATTGGACTGGACTGTGTCCACATCTGTGCAGTATTGGCTTGATTGTCAAGCTATGTGGGAGGGCCCAGTTCACAATGAGTGGTGCCACACTGGGCAGGTTGTTGTGTACTGTATAAGAAGGGCATGAATCAGGGGAGCAAGCCAGTTAACAGCATCCTCCATGGCCTGTGCTTCAGCTCCTGCCTCCAGGTTCCTGCCCTGAGTTCTTGCCTTGAGCTCCCTAAGTGATGAACTGTGACCCAGGAGATGTAAGCTGAATAAACCCTTTCCTCCCCAAGTTGGTGTCAGTCAGAATGTTTTGTCACAGCAATGGAAGACAAACTAGAACACTTACCTTACTTCATTTCCTGGATAGTTCTCTAATTACAGTTACAAGTCTCGTGAAAGCCACATAGTACTCAGGAGAAGACAGCCCCCGACTGTTCTGGAGATTGCTATGTTGACCAGGCTGGCCTTAAGCTAATATCTGCCTGCCTCTGCCTCCTCAGTGTTCTGATTAAATATAAGAATGGCCACACTCGGCTCTTTTCTTTTCTTCTTGAGTGCTGGGATTAAAATCATGAACCACCATGCCCAGCTAAATTTTATCTTTGTATTAATGAAAATGTATTAAACAAAGACAAAAAGACTTTGGTTTATGCTGAAATATTTTAAGTGTACCAGGCATTTTTATTAAAAAAAAAATAGTTCTTTGTATTTTAAATTTTCCATGTTGCAAGAAGAATGTGCCTGCATGTGGTGGCACCTGTGAGTCCAGCGCTCCAGAGGTAGAGATAGGCAGATATCTGTCAGATGGGTGCCAAGCATGGGTGCCAAATCACTATATAGTGAGTTTCATGCAAAAGAGGCAAAAAAGGCAAAGAAAAAGAAAACAAACAAGAAAAACAATATAGAAGAATGTTTACAAATAACTTTAATTCATTAGGAATTGAGTCACTGTGAAAATATACAGATATCACTTAAATATTCTCAGTATGGCAACTTACACTATTCTCTGCTCCTGTAAACAGATTCATAAGCATGACTAAATTAAATTCTAGGAGTTAGAATTGACTTATTATCACTGAGTAAATGTGCATTATGACTGCAGAACTGAGAATATAGCTTACTAATTGCTGTATTTATGAGTGTCAATGAGATTAAAATGTCACATTATTATTCTTGTGAATTGGTGAACAATGTTTAAAATAATGTGTCTCCCCAAAATGAATGAGGGAAATTACAAATCTAGTACTAGAATAAATGGAGTATATTCCTGACATTCCTGAACTTTATCCAATATAAAATTCCATTTCAATTAAAATTTAAATTTAGCTCAATTAAGATCTGTCCTCATAAAAATGTTACATTATTATACATTACCAGGAATAAGATTTCAATTCTGTCCTTCCTCTGGACCTATATTAGCATAGAACTCTCTTGAAACAATATGCTAATGCCTATTAGAGAAATAATAAAGGGCCAAAGCAAAAACCTGTTTAAGTATAGTTGAATTTATTTTATAGAAAGTATTTTAAAATCTCTATCTGGAAAATCTTATAGTCAAGAGTTGACATAGTTATCTATTCTGAAAACAATTCATACTTAGTCCTGGTAGCACTTGCCTTTAATCCCAACCCTTGGGAGGCAGAGACAGGCAGATCTCTATGAGATGGAGGTCAGCCTGATCAACATAGTGACTTCCTGATGAGCTGGTACTAGTAATACCCTGTCCAAAAAAATTTTTATGTTTTACTAGAGTTTCTGCATGTCTTTTTTAAATTTTTTTATTAATTTTATTTATGTATGTGTGTGAATGTACTGTCTGCATGCAAATTTGTGCACCCATGTCATGCAATGCCGCGGAGGTCAGAAGAGGGTCTCGGATTCCCCTGGAACTGGAGTTCTGGAATTGGAGTTTCAGACGGTTCTCGGCCACCATGTGGGTGCTGGAGATCGAACCTGGGTCCTCTGCAAGAGCGGTCGGCGCTCTTAACCGCTAGGCCATCTCTCCAGCCCTCTGCATGTCTTTTGATGTCTGTGCCTGTATAGTGGTAAAAGGATTTGAACATGGACATTTTGCATTAATTAAATTCTAATAGTATTTATAGTTTCTGTTGGCAGCAACACTCAAACCTAATAAAAAGGAATCTTAAATATTTTTACATGTATTTATCTTTTTATAGGCAAAATAAATTCATATAAATAATGTTTGGCCAATCATTCTAATGAATATATATTATAATGCAAAGGTGATTATCCTCAAAGTAAAATAGAAAAAGAATGGTCTATCTGCCTTCCAGATATGCAGGTGTTAGATATCAGGCTGAATCATGAAATTTACTTTAGTTTTGTTCATTTGCATGAGCACTGCCATTGTTTGTGTTAATAAGCTTCTCATTACTGTGAAAAAAAATCTGAGATATGTGACTTTGAAAATGGAAAAATTCCCTGGCCTCATATTCCCAATGGTTTGGGACCATGCTTGGTAAGTCTCATTGGTGAGACTGAAGTGATGGGGGAACTTTGTGGTGGAAGATAGTCACTCCACAGCAAACTGTAAAAGAAAAAGAGGTAAGGCTGGAGTTTCCAATACTCCCTCAAGGGAATGCCCCTCAGTGAGCTGATATCTTTCCAATAATACTTATCTTGCAAAGGCCTTTGTCACCTATGAATGGTGCCAAGAGCTAGGACAAACCTCTTATATGCCTTTGGAGGATCTGTAAAGTTTTTATTTTTGTACATGTAGACCTTATTATCACTTGGAAATCTAGAGGATTCAGTTGCTCTAAATTCCATAAACAAAAATTGAATTTCAAGCTTGTTTTTCCCTAAGAATACAGTCATGTGAAATCATGGGGACAGCCAGTGTTAGTATCATTAATAGTACATCTAAACAATATTTATAATACCAAAATTTTTGAAAAGTCATAGTCACTCAGATGAGGAATTATAGAATATTGAAGTAAAATAATTTTTCATGTTGAGTAGGTTATTCAAACTAGGTTATGTTCTCCTCCTTTCATATGATGAAACCAGAAATGAATCTTACAAACATGGAATTCTCTCCTTGTCATTTTTCTTTATGCCAGTGGAGTTATTATTTTAGTTTATTTTATTCCAATACTTTATTTCATATATAATAACTTATCTGGATTTTAGTAAAAAAAAGATATTATGTATGAACTTGGCTCAAATATAATTCAGTTACATAATAATGTTATTCTTTCAGAAATAAAACAGTAATTTATTAAAAATGGAGAATTTAGCTTTGTATATATCCTAGTAATATTTAGTATACATTTGTTTTTTATTATTCTTAGGGAAGAATTGCATCTCTCAGATGACTTATTATGAATAGAAATGGAGGGATCACCTAACTTTTCACAAATTGTCACAAATGAATGACATTGTCTTTGGTGTAGCTTTACCGGACTCCACCCTACCTGGGAGTGAAGTTTAAGTCTCTCAAATAGGTACATTAGAGAGTGAGATCTCAGAAGGCTCACAACCACCTTTATCACCAGTTCCAGGAGATCTGATGCCCATTTCTAGTCCCCAGTGTCACTGTAATCTCATGAACCTACCCCTCAACACACATACCCCTAAAACACACATACACATACACACAAATAAAAATAAAAACTTTTGACACAAATATTCTACATAGAAAAGTTGGATGAAAATAAAGTCATCCCAAATGGTGCAAGTATACTGAATCCAAGGAAAAGAAACNAATCGTGGGTTATAGTAATTTTATTATTCTTTTTTTGAAGTCAAAATAAGTGTTCAAAGAAATTAAGAGAAAATTTTCCTTCTTTTTTCCTCCCTACCATCTTTCCTTTTCCCCCTCCCTCTCTCTTCCCCTCTCTCCCTTTTCCCCCTTCCTGCTCTCCCCTCCCTTCCCCTGCCCTCACTTTCTCCTCCTCTCCCCTCCCCTCTTTTCTGAGACAGGCTTTCACTATGTAGCCCAGGTTGGCCTTGAATTTGAGATCCTTTTGCCTCAGCCTCCAAAGTGCTGGGAATACTAGTGTGCCACCAGGCGGAGCTTATTGTCCGGGTCTACATCACAGGTATCACCTATTGTTTTAATGACATGTAGACAGTATGAAATTCAGCCTGCAAACAAAGCAGAGCAGGGTACTTTCCGCCTCTTACCTCTCTCTTCTCCAATACTTAGGGTGTTGATTTTTATTTCAAATCCCAGGATACTCATGGGACGTGATGGAAACATAACTGTAGTCAGTTCAGCCTACTCCCTGCTCTCCTGGCTCACACCAAACCCTCAATGTCACCTAGCCACCAGCGCATCTGCCAAAGTGGCCTTCACGTTGTTGACGGAGCACTGCTTTACACCAGCTGCTAAACAGAAGCCCCTTACTCCCCATCTATGTACAGGGCTTCCTTGTACAATTTTTGGCTGTGTGTGTGTGTGGGGATTTGTTGTTAACTCTCACATCATAGCAGAGCTTGGAGACCTGTTATGGGCCTCCAGCCGGTAGCCATAGCATGAGTGCCCACAGAGAGCTCTCAGCTATGTCCTGTGGAGGAGTCCTCGGTCCTCTGGTACCCACTGTATCATGACCCTCTTAGCTCCTCAGCTCTCCTCCTCCAGGCTTGTCTGGCTCATTAAAATTCAGAAATAAGGGCTGGAGAGATGGCCCAGTGGTTAAGAGCGCCGACTGCTCTTGCAGAGGACCCGGGTTCGATCCCCAGCACCCATATGGTGGCTGAGAACCATCTTTTTTTTTTATTAATTTTATTTATTTCCGTATGTGTATGAATGTACTGTCTGCATGCAAGTCTGTGCACCCGTGTCGTGCAATGCCGCGGAGGTCAGAAGAGGGTCTCAGATTCCCCTGGAACTGGAGTTCTCCTGGAATTGGAGTTACAGACGGTTCTTAGCCGCCATGTGGGTGCTGGGGATCGAACCCGGGTCCTCTGCAAGAGCGTCGGTGCTCTTAACTGCTAGGCTATCTCTCCAGCCCGATATTTAGGTATTTAAACAGTATAATATTATTTCCGTATGTGTATGAATGTACTGTCTGCATGCAAGTTTGTGCACCAGTGTTGTGCAATGCCGCGGAGGTCAGAAGATGGTCTCGGATTCCCCTGGAACTGGAGTTCTCCTGGAATTGGAGTTTCAGATGGTTCTCGGCTGCCATGTGGGTGCTGGGGATCGAACCCGGGTCCTCTGTAAGAGTGGTCGGCGCTCTTAACCGCTAGGCCATCTCTCCAGCCCCTAATGGACTACTTTTCATGAGCATTAGTTTTTCCAATGAATTAGAAGTATGGGGGCTGAAAGATATTGGCTCTTTTTTTCTTGGAATGTAAGTTTTGTCTGTATTTTCTTTGCAGAGAATTTAAGAGGTTGTTTTTCTATTTAATTTTTAAAAGAAAATATATGGTAGCATAAACTTTAGTAGTAATTTAAAATTAGTATCCATCAGTATGTCAGTTTTATAATCTTCAGGTATAACTCTCAGCATCTGGCTTTTTTGCCACATTTTCCCATTTAATAGTATATTACTTCAAAATATGCATACATATACTCTACCAATATACCAATATTACAAAATCTGAACATAAGTGGTAGATTAATTCTCAAACCCATTTAGGGATTCACCTTTTAAGCATAATGCTGCTTTCAAATAAAACACAAATATAACAAAGAAAATGCTCAGTTTGCTTTGCAATTAGGGATTGCATCCACAAATGAGGGACACCACACATCATTTGTTTTTCTGGGATTGTGCTGCTTCACTTAGTATAATGTCTTCTTGTTCCATCCATTTACCTGCAAAATTCATGATGTCATCTTTCTTACTGCTGCATAGAACTCCATTGTGCAGTTGTACCATATTTTCTGTATCCACTCATTGGTTGAGTGACATTTGGGTTGTGTCCAGCTTTTTGTATTGTGAAGAGAGATGCAACAAACAGATGTGCATGTGTCTTTGTGATAGGATGAGTCTTGTGGCTTTATACCCAGGAGTGTAATGACTGGGTCAGGTGACAGGCTCATTTTTAGTCTTTTAAGAGTTCTACACACTGCTTTCCATAGGGGTTGCATGAGTTTTCATTCCCACCAGCAGTGGATGAGTGTTCCCCTTTCTCCACAACCTCTAAAGCATTTGGTACCATTTGTTTTCCTAATCTTGGTCATTCTTACCGGGGTAAGTTGAAATCTTAGGCTAGTTTTAATTTGCATCTCCTTAATTATTAGCCATGTTGAACACATTCTGGTACTTTTCTTAGCCATCTTTACTTCTTCATTTGTGAATTCTCTATTCAGTTCTTTACTCCATCTTTTGATAGTGTCATTTTTTTCCTGATCCTTTGGTTTTTGAGTAATTTATATATTCTGGGTGTTAATCCTCTATCTGATGTATCACTGGTGAAGATTTCCTCACACTCTGTGGGTATTCTCTTCACTTTGTGGATTAATTCTTTTGCTGAACAGAAGCTTTTGAGTTTAATGAGGTCCCACTTGTCTATTGTTGACCTTGTTTCCAACATGGCAGCTGTCTGATTTAGAAAGTCTTTTCCTATGTTCCTATGTTTACTGCCAACATTTTCTTCTACTATTTTCAGAGTTTCTGGCTTCACATTGAGGTCTTTGATCCATTTGGAGTTGATTTTTGTGCATGGTGAAAGGTAGGGAGGGGTTCAGCTTCATCTTTCTAAAAGTGGCAATCCAATTTTGCCAGTACCATTTGCTGAAGATCCTGTCTTTCCTCCATTGGGTCTTTCTGGCCACCTTATCAAATATGAGGTGGCCGAAATTGCATGTGTTCAGGTTTGGATCTTCAGTCTTGTTCCATTGATCTACTTGTCTGTTTTTGTGCCAGTATCAGGCTGTTTTTATTACAATACCCCTATAATATAGTTTGAAGTCAGGTACAGTTATCCCCCCTGTGTTGCTCTTTTCGGTCAGGGTTGCTTTGGCTATTAAGGGCCTTTTGTTTTTCATATGAATTTAAGGATTTTTTTTCCCCCTAAGTCTGAGGAGAAACTCATGGGGAGTTAGATTGGGATTACATTGAATCTGTATATTAGTTTGTGTAGAATGGACATTTTCACTATATTAATTTTTCCAATCCATGAGCATAGGAGGTCTTTCCATCTTCTGCAAAAAGGGATAGTTTGACTTCACCTTTTCCAATTAGTACTCCTTTAATTTCTTTTTCTTGTCTTACTGTTGTAGCAAGTGTTTCAATTGCTATATTGAAGAAGAGTTGAGATAGGGGGCAGCCTTGCTGGGTTCTTGATTTTAAGGGGGATGCTTCTAATTTTACCCCATTTAGGATGATTTTGGCTGTGGGTTTCCTATATATGGCTTTGATTATGTTGAGGAATGTTCCTTCTAGTCCAGTTCCCTCTGTGACTTTAAACATGAAGTCATGATGGATTTTCTCAAAGGCTTTTTCTGAATTGATTGAGATAACCATGTGGATTTGTCTTTCATCCCATTTATACGTTTTATGATATTTATTGTTTTGCATGTGCTGAACCATCCCTGTGTCTCTGGTATAAATCCACCTTGGTCATGGTGAGTGATCTTTCTGATGTGGGCCTGAATGCCATTTGCAAATATTTTGTTGAGAATTTTTGCATCTATCTTCATTAATGAAATGGACCTACAGTTTTCTTTTTTGGTTGTATCTTTGGCTGGTTTGGGTATTAAAGTGATACTGGATTTGTGGAAAGAATTTGGGTGATTTCCCTATGTTTCTATTCTTTTGAACAATTCAAGTAATAGCAGTTGTATGTCCTCTTTAAAAGCTTTATAGAACTCTGCCATAAATCCATCTGGGCCTGGGTGTTTTCTAATTTGGGAGGTTTTGAATTACTCATATGTTACTTAATTTTGATTTCCTCATATGCTATGAGTCTGTTTAAGCTGTCAACATCTTCTTGAGTAAGTTTTGGTAAATTCCAGGATTTCAAATATTCATCCATTTCTCTGAGGTTTTGAAATTCAGTAGAGTATAGGTTTTTAAAATATTTTCATATTATTGTCTGAATCTTTTGATGTCTGTCATGATATTTCCCTTTTCATCTTGAATTCTATCAATTTGAGGAAGCTCTTTCTTTTGGGTTTTAAGTTACCTTTTCCCTTTATTTTTTTAATTTAGTTTAATTTAATTTAATTTTTTATGTGTATGAATGTACTTTCTGCATGTAGGTTGGTGCACCATTGTCGTGCAATGCTGCAGAGGTCAGAAGAGGGTGTTGGATTCCCCTGGAACTGGAGTTAAAGATGGTTCTTAGCCACCATGTGGGTGCTGGGAATCAAACCCGGTTCCTCTGCAAGAGTAGTTGGCATTCTTAACCACTGAGCCATCTCTCCAGCCCACCTGTTTCCTTTATATACAGCCTCTTCTGAGCTTATAGTCTACTCATAGTCAATAAGGATTTTTAAATACACTGTTACTTAAAGGGTAAATTGAAGTGTTTGGGAGTTTCTGTTTTGTGGATTCATTGTCATCCAAATCATTATTCATCTGTGCCATAAGCAAATGATATGAAAAAAAAAAAAACTCCAAAGAATTGTTCTGTCTTCTTGTTGGAAAATGGAGACATACTTTCTAATTTCTTCCCTGCTGAACAGAGGAAAGAATTGGAAAGAAAACAAATTCAGTCAAGACAAAGTGTGTGAAAGATAATGAGCATTCTTCCAGACATGTTATTGTGTTTTCAGAATAGCATCAGCACTCATATTATCTATAATTTAATTTGTAAAAATATTTGAAATAAAATTAGTGTCTTCATTTTACATTGGAAAACGTAAAGTGAAAGCTGCTGGAGATTAAAAAAAAAAACATATACACCTGCTCCTTGACAGATTATTTTGGAACAGTTGACACTGGATTTATAAGCTAATTTCCCCTTGAAAGTAGGAAATGAACCACATATTCTTTTGTCCTAAGATCCTCACACTACCAACTATATCTATTTATAGTTTATATACTTTTGATAAGGTCAATTCTTTGCCAATTAAACAAAACAGACCAATGAATTCATTATGACTAGTCAATAATTGAATAAACAAAAAGAATAAAACTACTCACATCTCATAAAATTATAACAATATTTGAACCTATCCAAAGGCAGCAATGAGAGTATCAATTATTTTAACAATGGTTATTGTTCTAGTTTCATTTCTTTTGCTATAATCAAACCAAAACAACTAACGAAAAACAACTTAGGGGAGAAAGTTTTCTTTTTGTTTACCAGGCCCCAGTCTGTTCTTGGGTGGAAGTCACAGCAGCATGACCTTGAAGCAGCTAGTCATAATAGATCCACAGAAAAACCAGAGAGAAATAAATGCATGCATGTTCCTTTCCTTGCTTGTTCTTGGAAGAATTTCTCCCCTCTCTAACACTCATGGACCCCCACAAAGGGACAGTGACTCCAAAGGTGGTCTGAGTCCTCCATTGAGTAAATTAAGGCAATCCACCACAGACATGCCCCAAGTCTACACTAATGTAGACAGTGTCTCATTGTATTGTCTTCCCAGGAGTCTCTAGGTTTTGTTGAGTTAACAAAGTAAACTGTCAATATTTTAATTTTATTTCTAATCAAAAATTTTATTAAAATGTCTTAATAAAGATTAATATTAATTTAATTCATAATTAAAATCAATAAATTTTTAAAATCATAAAATTATTTTTTCTAAATTTTTTCTGAAAAATTAATAAAAACCTAGGCGTGCTGGCACACACCTTTAATCCCAGCACTCAGGAGGCAAAGACAGGTGGATCTCTGTGAGTTCAAGGCCAGTCTGTTCTGAATAATGGGTTCCATGCTAGCTGGAGCTACAGGGAGATCCTATCTCAAAAATACCGAAAATTTAATACAATTTAATAGTAATATAAAATTCATTTTAAAATAAAATAATAAAAAATAATTATTGATAGTTTACATCCAATAGTTTTTTTCCCTACATATATGTAAGTGCACCCCATACAACACTATCAGTCTTGGCCAAAAGAGGCCATCAACTCACTTGGGACTAGAGTATGGCTGGTTCTTAGCCACCGTGTAGGCTCCAATGCTGGGTATGTGGAAGAGCAGCCAGTGCTCATAAATTTGAGCCACTTTCCAGCCCCAACACTGTTCTTTTTAAAGAAATGAGAACTTTTAACATGAATCTTTATAGACACACGATTATAAGTGAAAATGTTACTATCAACACCTTTTCATTTTGCATTCCATTTTGTTCACTTTAACTTAAGAATGATAATGGATGTTCTTTGATTCTGTCATAATAGAAACAAGATAAATTTCACCTGAGAAAACTATGGCACTTTATGGCCATGATAATGGACATGGCTTTCCTTTAATGTCTTCCTTACATTTGTGATTCTTCAAGTTGTTACTGTTTCGTTAACTTTATTAATTTTGCTAAATTAAGAGATTACTTGTTAGTACAAAAAAAGAAAAAATCTATTAATTTTAAATGAATTTCATTGCACTTTGAAATGAACAATGGGATTAAGAACAGACTTTTAATCTTTTTAATTTTTATTTATTATTTTTTAAGTGTATGAGTGTACTGTCTGCATGTAGGTTGGTGCACCCATGTCCTGCAATGCCCCAGAGGTCAGAAGAGGGCATTGGATTCCTCTGGAACTGGAGTTAAGACAGTCCTTAGCCGCCATGTAGGAGCTGGGAATCGAATCTGGGTCCTCTGCAAGAGCAGAAGGCACTCTTAACCACTAAGCCATCTCTCCAGCCCCAAGAACAGATTTTTATAAGAATATTAATATCATATTTAAATGCTGCATGCTTGGCATATGCATGTAAGGTCATAAACATTTGTTTTTCTCTGTTTACTATCACTGCTAGAGAGAAAGCCCTTCTTTTTTCTTTCTACACACATAAATGCCAAGTGTGTGTGTGTGTGTGTGTGTGTGTGTGTGTGTGTGTGTGTGTGTAGGCATATGCATGTAATGGATAACTTTACACAGTCAGGAGGCACCTTTGGGTAACTGTTTTTTCCCTTGCACAGTGAGACCCATGGACTGAACTCAGGCTGGTAAGCTCTAAGAGAAGCAAAGGACTGTTACTTACAGACTCATCTCACCTGACCAATTGCTATACTTCCTTATGCATCTTACTGAATAAAAATCTATCCTCAATCCATTGTCACATAGTAGTTGGAAGAATTTTCTTGCTTCTGTGATTGATCCTCTATTGATGATCTGGAACAATTTGCATGTGATAGTCTAATTTGCCATTATTCAACTAAATTATATATCGCTGTTTCCCACCCACGAGGATATAAGCAACTTCTTCCTGTATGCTCCTTCCAAGATGGCATGTCCTCACTAGAAACCCAAAACAAAGGAGTGGAGTTGAGGGAACATGAACAGAAAGCTCAGAAATGTGAGCAGAGAGAAAACCATGGAACTTTTCTTCTTATTTTTGTTGTTTCTTTGGTTTCAAGTATTTTGTAACAGTGACAAAGGAATAACACAAGTCCAAACAGATTTCTATACATTATTCAAATGAACAAGCCCTTTATATGGAGGGATAGATCCTTGGGCATAATTACTTGGGGTTATTTGATCTATATAGATGGACATTTGGTCTTTAGAAGTAGTCAATTTATGAAAAGAATTTTATTTCATAGGTGACACTGTTAACAGAATAATTGTGCCTTAGACAATACCACATGTCACAACCAATGAAAATTACTGTAATAGTTTATTTTCATGCATCTTAACAGATATAATTATTTGATCCCAGCATCTTATTATGAAGAGAGTTTCAAAGGTCACATCATAGCCCAGGCACTGATGGGACAAGTTCAATTAGCCTGACACATGTTTTGTGATTTTCCTCTTACAATATACACATATATGTGTGTTACTCTTTGCCACCAGGATTAAAGTTAAGCAAAGAGAAAAAGACAGAATATTCAAGGAAGGAAAACCAGGAAAACTCTGAAATATGCTACTCTGTAGCATATAGTGCGAGTTTTAGCTATGAGAATTGATGGTATTCTTTTTTTTTTTTTTTTTTCTTTTTTTTGGTTTTTGAGACAGGTCTCCCTGTTTAGTCCAGCTGTCCTGGAAACTCACTCTGTAGACCAGGCTGGCCTTGAACTCAAAAGATCCGCCGCCTCTACCTCTGCTCCCAAGTGCTAGGATTAAAGGCGTGCGCCACCACGCCCGGCTAGATGGTATTCTTTAATGCATTTTTTAATAGTATAGTTTTTTGAGACAGGCTCTCACTGTAAAGGCAGCTGGTTTGAATCTTGCTATGTAGACCAGGCTAGACTCAATGTTACAGAGATCTGGGAGCTTCTGCTTCCCAAATGCTGGAATTAAAGATGTGTGGCACCATCCCAAGCTTCAATGCACTTTCTAATTACAAGATTATTGAATGGTTGGAAACTTAATACAATATTGTGGTAGTTTGAATGAGCATGTCCCCCACAGGCTTCAAGTATTCAGACATTTTGTCTCCAGTTGTTGGTGCTATTTTAGGTGATCTTAGAAGGTATGGCCATGCTGGAGGAAGTATGTCATTGGGGGGTGGGCTTAGTGAGTTCAACAAGCCTCCCAGTCTCCAGTCTTGCTCTCTTGATTTCCTGCACTCATTGAGAGATGTGAACCTAGGCTTTCTGCTCCAGCCCTGGCCACCATGACTCTCGCCACAATGGACTCTAATTCCCTGGAACCATCAGTCTTACGCTCAAATAAACTCTTCCTGTTATCAGTTCCCTTGGTCACGGTGGTTTTATCACAGCAACAGAAAAGTGACTAATACAAATATATTTGATCATATTTAGACCCCTCCCCAGTATGCAACCCTCTTATAACACTAGCACCAGATTTCATGCATTCTGTCTTATATCCTAAAGTCTACTGAGCCAAGTTTGTGTCAAAAATATCCTTCAGTAAAGAAGCACCCAAGAAGGCCAGTTAACCATCCAGACTTACATATTTTAAGAAAACAAATTCTCCCTCTTCCTGTACTTATTGGTTGCTAAGGGTGGGGCTTCTTACCCATATTCCCACTTCAATGCTTAGATGTAGTCTGGTGTGAGCTTGGGTGGGACCTTTGCCTCTTGTCACCATTAAGTAAATTCATATGACTAACTACCCAGGTGTGGGAATGAAACTTTGTGTGTGGCTTGAAGCAAGAACTTGTAAGACCTGTCCCTTAAGATCTCCAGCTATCTGATATATCTGTGGGCATTCAGTTGCCTCTGTGAATTATCTGTAGCTCCATGGAAGGTTCAGGATATTACAATGCTTCTTGCTTCACCTTATTTCTGCAAAGTTCCAGGCCCTTTCCCTTGAGGCTTTGAGCAAAATGTCGCACCTCTAGTTACCTGTTGCACAAAGAGGAGCTCTGCAGCCCACCCCCATTAGAGCCAAGATGGTTGGCCCCTGCCTTCCACCTGCCCACTACTTCCTTGCCCAGAGCACAGTAACTTTTGGTATACAAGCACACTGCTGGCATCAATAAGGAGAGGCTCTATTCTCCCTGGCTTTCTCCGAGTCCGTCTTTTATTCCCATTTCCATTGGGGTAACTCTCCCATGGTCCCCTCCCCCCTCCTTGCCAGAGCTAAGCTGAGAGATTGTCTGCCTGCAGACAGGAGACAGCCTCGAGAAATGCAAGAAGGAAAGGACAGCATGTGGATGTCGGCCATGCACGACTATTCAGATTATTAAACTCCAACACCCAGGTGTCTGGAACACTCTGTTTTCTGGTCATCCACCACCTCTGGCTTTTAAAATCTCTATCCCCTTCTACAATGATTCCTATCCCCATGGGTAGCAGAGAATTCAGAATAAGTGCTCTTCAGTGGCTTCTTCTTTGCACTTTTGCCAGCTGTGGTTTTCTGAATTAATTATCACCTGCTGCATTAGGAAGCTTACTAGTGAGAAATGAGAGGTACATTATCAAATTTCTAGCCTGAGTTCCACTGTTGTGGAGAGCGGGTGTGGCGACAGTCCCAAGAAGGCGCCCGGGACTTTAGCCAAGTCTTATGACTAACACCTGAGTCTTATGACTCACACCTGATTCCCTCCTACCTCAAAGTAAAGCCACGCTCACCGTTTGAGCTGCGCAGGTGCACCCTGTATACAAGATCAGGCCAGATGATACCAATAGACTGAGGCCACGCAACCTGGGCTGGGAAGGTGGATAAATAGAGGGACTTTCTGGTCTTGGGGGGAGGAAGAACAAGAAGAAGAAAAAAGGAAGTAAAAATACTGTAAAAGGCCTGAATAAACCGCATTGAGAAGAA
>VZQC01012420.1:5380-41263 GCA_009823505.1 Rhizomys pruinosus | reverse complement strand
AGTTTGGGAGATTTCCCTCTGGTTGTATCCTTCTGAATAGTTTGAGTAGTAATGGCTGTAAGACCTACCTCTTTAAATGTTTTCTAGAATTCTGCTTTGAAACTGTCTGGGCTTGGGAATTTTTTTTTTTTTTTTTTAGTTTGGAGTATTTTTTTTTTATTACATCTTCAATTTACTCAAATGTTACGGGTCTGTTTAAACTGTCAATCTTTTCTTGGTTAAACTTTCTTGGTTCCCAGGATTTCAGATATTCATCCATTTCCCTTAGGTTTTCAAACTTAGTAGAGTATAGGTTTTGGAACTATTCCTGGATGGTTGTCTGGATCTTTTCTATATCTGTTGTAATGTTTCCCTTTTCACTACGAATACTATTAATTTGAAGTTGCTCTCTTTCTTTTGGTTAACTGGGCTAGAGGTCTGTCTATCTTGTTTATTCTCTTGAAGAACCAACTTTTGGATTCATTGACTTTTTTTATTGTTTTCTTTGTTTCTATTTCATTGATTTCTGCTCTGATTTTTGTTACTTCGTCCTGCCTGTTGGGTTTAGGGTCCATTTGTTGTTGTCTCTCAAGTATTTTTAGCTGTACTGTTAGATCATTTATTATTTTTCCTTTCTGTCTTTGTTGTTGTTGTTGCTTTTTGTGGGCACTCAGGGCTATAATTTTCCCTTTTAAGACAGCTTTTAAAGTATCCCCCAGCTTTTGTTGTGTTGTATTATCTTTTTTGTTAGGTTCCATGAATACTTTTTTTTCATTCTTTATTTCTTCCCTGATCCATTCATTATTCAAGATTGTGTTGTTTAGTTTCCATGTGCTCTTGTAGCTACCCGGGCTTATTCTAGTGTTAATATTGAGCTTTATTTTACTTTGGTCTGATGGAATGCATGAAATATTTTCAATCCTTTTATATTTGTTGAGGTTTCTTTTGTGTCCTAGTATGTGGTTGATTTTGCAGAATGTTCTGTGGGGTGCTGAGTAGAAAGTATATTCTCTGGAGTTTGGGTGAAATATTTTGTAGATGCCAATGTCTCTCTATTTTTTTTTTCCAGTTGATCTATCTAAGGGGCTCAGTGGAGTATTGAAGTCCCCAACTATTAGTGTGCTGGGGTTAATATGTTTCTTTAGAACCTACAGAATTGTGTTTATGTAGTTTGATGCAGCTGAGTTTGGTGCACAAACATTTAGGATTGTGAAGTTTTCCTGATTCATTGTTCTTTTGATAAGGAGGTAATCACTCTCTTTGTCTCTTCTGATTAACTTTACTCTGGGGTCTATTTTTTCTGACATTAGAATGGCAACTCTTGCTTGCTATTTGGTACCATTTGCTTGGACTATTCTTTTCCATCCTTTCACTTTGAATTGGTGTCTGTCCTTGAGGGTGAGATGGGTTTCTTGTAGACAACATGTAGATGGATTCTGTTTCCTAATTCATTCTCCCAGTCTATGTCTTTTGATTGGAGAGTTTATACCATTAACATTTAAGGTTATTATTGAGAGAAGTGTGTTGCTTCCTTTCACCTTATTCTTTGTTTGCATTCTTGATTTATTTTTGTATTTACACTGTTATGCTTTATTAGTTTCTTTCTTTAGATGCTTGGGGATAGTTGCTCTTTTCCTCTGTTCTTTGAATTGCTTGGAATATTTTCTGAAGTGTTGGCTTTTTGACATATATTTTTTCATTTTGTTTATGCCATGAAATATTTTTCTTTCTCCTTCAGAACCGATTTTATAAAACTGGCACCAGAGTTTAGTTCATGTACATTCATGTTTATAATGCCTTTTTCAGTTGTTTCCTTAATCGTATAAAATGACCTTCCTTATCTTTTCTGATCAATTTTAGATTGAAGTTTATTTTGTCAGAGATTAGTACTGCAAAACTGCTTGCTTCTTAGTGTCATTTGGTTGGATTTTTTCCCATTCTTTCATCCTAAGATAGTGTGTACTTGGGGGGCTGGAGAGTGAGTTCAGTGGTCAAAAGCATTGGCTGCTCTTGTAGAAGACCCCTATTCAACTCCCAGCACCCATAGAGTGGCTAACAACTATCTCTAACTCAGGTTCTCCAACACCCTCCTCTGTCCCCCATGGGCACTGCACAACAGGAATGCACTTACGTTCATTCAGGCAGTACACTTATGCACATAAAATAAAAATGTTTTAATAACAAAGAAATAAAAGATGGTGTCTGTTCTTGAAGATGTGTGTCTTGTGAAAAACAAAAATATGGATTTTATTTTTGATCTGAAGATTTGAATCCATTGATATTTAAAATTATTTTTGAAACATATGTAGTCCTTACTGTCATATTCTGTTTGGGCTACTCTTATTTGGTGTTTTCGTTCTTATACCTTCATTTGTTTTCTTTCAGTAGCTTCTTGGGCATTGTCAATTCTTTGTTATTTTGTGTTTTTTTGAGTGAGTATTCTCTGTATGGCTGGTTTGGTGGACATGAATTCCTTCAGCATATTTGTATCGAGGAAGATTTTTCTTTCCCCCTTGAATATGATAGTTTTGTGAAGTAGAGTAGTCTGGGTTGCTATTTATGACTCCTTAGAGCTTGGAATAAATTGCTTGAGGCTTTTTAGTTTTTATAATTTGCATTGAAAATGCAGCTCCAATTCACTGGTTTTCCTTTATATATGATTTGTTTTGCTCTTGCAGCATTCAATAACTTCTCTTTTCTAAACATTTGGAGTTTCTACTATGATATGCAGTGATGAATTTATGTTCTGATTCTGTATAATTGGTGTTTGATGTCCTTCATGTACCTGTATAGGTCTGTTCTTCCTTAATTTAGGGAATTAATATCCCAAAATACATTCTTTTTTATAATTGGGAATATGTGAAGTTTTTGAATCTTGAAGGTATTAACAGTATCTAAAACTTTTATTAGTTGTGATTTTTTGATTACATAATGGAAAAAGGTTTTTTTTTTTTGCTAATATATAGTTTCTAAGAAATTAAAATTTTAAATTTCAAAGATGACTTCAGGGTCACAAATAAAGTTATGAGTCAGTTATTCTTTTTTTTTTTTTTGGTGTTTTTGAGACAAGGTCTCCCTGTAGTCTCAGCTGGCCTGGAACTCACTCATAGAAATCTGCCTGCCCCTGCCTCCTGAGTCCTGGGTTTAAAGGTGTGGGCCAACACCATACCCAGCCTATTTCCTTTATATGTGATTTCCTCTTTTATATTTTATTTATTGTTTTGTTTTTTTGTGTATTGCCTGCTTGCATATCAGTCAACCTGTGTTGTGCAATGCTGAAGGAGGTCAGAAGTGGGCAACAGATTCCCCTGGGACTGGAGTTATAGACAGTTGTTAGCCAACACATGGGTGGGAGGAATAGGACCTGGACCTTCTGTAAGAGCAACCAGTGTTCTTAACATCTGAGCCATCCTTCCAGACCCTTATCTATTTTCTCAGCTTACAAGTAGATTCAATTTGAGAACAGGTTCCTTCACTTCAAAGGCTTCTCATAAGTAATGTCAAGTAATTTCATTTGAACTCAAGCTGCCAGGTTCAAGAGAGATATCAAAGATTTCAGGACCTTAAGGACACTAAAAACATTGCTAGTTTCCAATTAATTTAAAATATATTATCATCAAACACTGTAGTATACTCATTACTGGTGCCATTACAGCAAATCCTTAGGAGAAATTATTATAGATTTTCTTTTGTGGCATTTTCATTGCAGAGTCAAGTATTGGTATACTTTCCAGCTTCCAAAAAATCAGATTTCTATTATTGTTAGACATTCAAATCTGGAACGATTGCATTGAGTCACTTCATTTTAGCTGTATGTGATTCTGAGAGAAATCATAAACAAACCAATGCATCAATATGGAAGTTAATGCTTGTCTATTTTTGTGTTTCAAAGAATCCCAATTAACTTACAGCAAAATCAGTTGACTATTCCTAGGAATAGCTTTGCTTCATTGCTCCCCAATCCAGAAAATAAGTTTAACATTACTTTAGGTTCCCATTTTTTTAATTAAATTCTTCAAGTCGGAATATCCAGTCTACATTAAAGCCCCAAGTTGATGCTGTCTGGATGGATTTCTACAGTTTATAATAAACTTTGAATAGATGATTTTTTTCCCAATGGTAATATTAACTAAGCAGAATAATCTGAGTTGGTTTTCATTGCTGTGATAAACACTGACCAAAATGAAGTTGGGGAAGAAAAGATTTATTTCACTTGACTCTCCCAAGTCTATTACTGAGGGAAGCCAAGGCAGGAACTTAAGCAAAGCAAGAACCTGGAAGTAAGACTTGAAATATACAATAAGGAGGACTGCTACTTATGGACTTGCTCCCATGGCCTGTGTTCAACTGCTTTCTTCTATATCCCAGGACCACCTGCCCATGGGTGGGAAGAACCACAGTGGGCCAGGCACTCTCACATCACTTGACAATCAAGGAAATGCTTCACACACCTGCTCACAGGCCAGTTGGATATAACAAATCACACATCTGAGGTTCCCTCTTCCCATGCATGTCAAGTTCACAGCTGTAGTTGCCCAGTACACAGGATTTTGAGGATTTCTAACAGAGCTACTGAGAGATAAATTGGACTTTCTTCTGAATGGACTGGCCCTGGCCAGGAGACATCAGAAGCCTATGTATCCAGCAACCCTTCCCAACCAGCCAGCTCACCAAGGGGGAGGTGCTATGGGCTCATCAGGTGGAGAGTGGGAGAAATGGCTCTCTCTCTTCCACTGGCACCATGTTGTGTGGTACTGCTGGAGGTTGTAGCCCAGGATATACATGAGGGAGAACCAAAGGGGTCTTGTAAGTGAGGACTTCCCCCATTTACTCTGTTGGAAAAACCTATTAAACTTGCTAGTCATCCGCTACATATTTAGACACTGTTCCTTGATTGTCTCTGGAGCCCTGGGGGGAGGGGGGAGGAGGTGGAGTGGCAAAATGGCCACGATAACTACATGTTTGAGCAAACACATCTTGTTCTCCCAAGGAGGAAACTTTTCCACAACACCTACAGAAAGCCATCAAAAGCAACTGATAATTGATTAACCTCTGCTCTCACAATACAAAATAAATTAAACTTGCAACATTCAGTGAGTTCAGAAACAGGCTACTAAAATTAGAAGAAATTATTTAAATCATAATTGGAAAGAATTTTCCATATTTAAAAATATTTTATATTACATTTATTTTACGTGTGTGAGTATATTGCTTGGATGGGTGTAAGTGCATCCATGTTGTGTAATGCCCATGGAGGTCAGAAGAGGGAATCAGATCTCATGGAACTGGAGTTATGGATGATTGTTAGCTGCCATGTGGGTGCTTGGAACTGATCCTGGCTCTTCTGAAAGAGCAGTCAGTGCTCGACAGCACTGAGCCATCTCTCTAGCCTGGAATTTTCCTTTTTTGGGGGGAGGGGGGAAATGGAAAACCAAGACTTTATCTCAAGAAAAAGTAAACCAACATGCTAGGGTGGGAGTTAAAAGGCTCTGAACCCTATAATTTGGCTCACAGTCCTTTTATACAGGGTCTAGGGGAATTTTAGTGGGGTTTGGGTAACTTCTAGACTTATTGGATAATAGCAGGATTATAACTCATGGTTAGCTCAGCCCACCTGCTCCCATATACCAACAGTTATCTTTAGACACGATCCTGTGACTGGAATGAGGAAGTATCAGGTCATTCCACCTGCCATCATATGCCAACAGTTATCTTTAACAAGTTTAAATTTTATTAGCTGTTCTTGAGGCCTCGAGCAACTGACCTAGTCCTGGAAAAGGTCAGTTGCCAATAAATCTTGAGCAATTGACCTTTCCCTGAAATTGGGCAGCTTCCAGTAACTGCTTAAAATGGTGGCTGTACTCCAAATGGAGTCATTGTGGGCCCCTCTTACATTCCCCTCTTGAGTGGCATACTGGGGGGCTAATCTTAGACTCCATCATCTTCTTCCTCAGAGGAGTCATATATGGGGGCATACCTGGTCCCGAGTACCATGATTTTAATGGAATTTACCCACTGGTTAATAAATCTGCATGGGCCACAAGTCAGAGCAACCAGAAGGATAAGTTTATTGGCAGATCCAGAAGTCTTCAGCTCTCAGCTGAGAAAGAAACTCGATCTTTTGGGGGGGGGGATCTTGACCCTAAACTGCCTAGCCAATTTTTAGGTCCTACTTCTATCACATTGTCCTCTGAGGAGGATACCCCAATTGCCAAGAGGAAATCAGAGTGCCGACTGCTCTGACTTCTTCCATGCTGAAAAAGGGCATACAGGGTGGCAACTGGGGTAACCCTGCTCAGTGGATCTATCTAAAAGATGCCCAAATGTATAGTTACAGAGAGAACAAAATCCTTGACCAGTGCCTGTGAAGGTGAGAGTAGCTAGGTACGTTTTCTAGGCAGGGAACCAGGAGAGGAACTGGGTGAATTAAATGTCCAACTTAAAAGTCCTTTAGAATTTCTCAGTGAGGGATTCCAAAGCATCCATTATTGGGCTTCTCCTTTTGTTCATTTGACCATGGTGTCTGGACTCAGGATCTGCTTTCAGGTAATTTCAATGGTCATGGTTGTGAGATTTCCCTTAGGTAGCTGCTTAAACAGAAAGAGGAAACTTTATTATTTTGTAACCACGGATTTCATATGACTTTAAATTACTTAAAATCTAGTGTTTGGAGGCACAATCTCTCAGACTTTAAAGGAAATATAATGATTACTTATCTTTTGGTTTTGCTTTCCTTTTGGGCATCTAAGTCCATACAGTTAGTCCAGATTAAGCAACTTTTGTTTTCTCAATGTCAATTGAGGATCTGGTCATCAGGGGCCACTCGAATTTTAGGGGTAGGGGAGAGATGCCTCTGGCTCCTCTCCTCAGCTTTTACCAGTTCCATCTACTGGAGGACAAAGTCAGGTTGTGTAGAACCAGGCTTCCCTTTTGAAGAATGAAGAGACTTTCCTCTTTATAGGCTGGACACTGTCTAGAATCCCGTTAGCAGATCCCCAATACCTCTCTCCTCAGGAGGATTTTCATACCCCCTATCTTGATTTATAGTTTTCCCAGAAAGGCAGGAGTTGTACCACATACCAGAAGAGAGGAAGTAAACTGATAAGGATTACCAAGCCTGTCCAAACTGTCTTCTTCTAGACTGTATGCAGCTGGTTCAAGATGTTAGAATCTAGCTTTTGAACCAAATTGTCTGTTTAAGTCAAAGGAAATATCAAAAGCAACTCTTGAAAGAAACATAAAGTATATTTTCAGTAGCCATAAGTAACCTACTAAATGAGCATACCATCTGACTCAGCCATACCACTCCTGGGTATATACCCACAAGACTCATCCTACCACAAAGATACTCACCTATCAGAATTTTCCTTTTTAATTTTTTAAATGAAAGAATTGTAATAATGAAGTTGTATATGGGTATATTGGAACATTTGAAGGGTAGGAAGTTGGGGGTATATCTGATCATACACCATTTTATACATGCATAAAATTCTCAGAAATAAATATTTGAGCTGGACACAACAGTACACACCTTTTATCCCAGCACCTGGGAAGTAGAAGCAGGTGGATCTCTGTGAAATTAAGGCCAGTCTGATCTACATAGTGAGTTCCAAGCCAGCTTTGTCAACAGGGAGGCTCTGTGTCAACTACTCTCCTCCCACCCCAAATAAATATTTTTAAAAAGAAAGAAATAGGAATAGAATATATCAATAAAATAAAAACAAAATAGTAAATACTTAGAACACCAAGAAAGACATAAAGGTGATTCATGGCATTGCTAAACTACTCTGAAACATGTTCTTAGGCCAAGGAAGAGAGGAGAAATAGTCTAATACCTCAAATAGTCCAATTAGTGAGGCTGACAGAACGTAATGTATAAGAACATGATATTAAGACCATTTTATACTAACACATGTTACCATTTTGTCTGCTACATTATTCTAACATTTCACTTCAGTATTAATTTGCTTTGTTTTATGTTGTTTTGAGAAAGGGTCTCACTGTAGCCCTGAGAGTAAGCTCAAAATGCTTGGCTACAAACTCCAAAATTAAAGTGAGCAGAATAGGTAATATAGTTTCTAATATATGTTAAAATAATCTTACTGCTACTTAAATTCATTTGTAAAGTAAAATTCTGGGTGAAAATAATTATTTTTATAAAAAATATAAAAACTATAAGATCAATTATATACTCTTCAGAGAGGAGAAAGGAGGAACTTCAAATGCACCTGAGTGTAGATATGGCTATCTCCAAGTGCTATTCATGAAAAAATTGGAAATATTCACTTTACCAACTCTCGTATCTAAAAATCAATCAGTTTTTTGTCTACTGAAAATACTTAAGTTATTACTTGGCAAAGTGATATTTGCTATAAATATTCAAACATAACGTTAATAATTTATAATAATAATTTTATACCTCTGTGTGTTTACTGAAAACACACAGATATAAAATTATCCCTCAGTGCCTGAATACTTAGAATAATTTAATCAAATGATGCAATGACAGAGATCTTCTTGCTATCGAGTTAGAACTCTCTAGCTGACACATATTATGATGTCTAAGGAATCATCACACTCAAACCCATTATGGGAGAGGTTGCCTCATTCTTCTAATCAACGATTATAGCCTTATAGGTATCCATTAGGATGAAGAAGTTTGATTCTATGCTAAGAATTTAATTAAAGATGCTGTATGTGGAAATTTGACTCACTTTTTATTACAATATACAGTTTTGAATTTTTGAAAGAAGCATGAACCCTCATGGATTAGTACTTGCTGAATGCTTACTTTAGAATAGAAATAAATTTTCTTTACATGCTTGGAAAAATACATTTATATAATTTCCAATAAAAGCAACCTACCCAGACAGAACTATCAATTGTAAATTTAATGTAAATTAAAATAGCTGAGAAATGAGAAAGATATTATAACAGAAATAGTAGGTGACCTTTCCTGAAATGGTTCTTGTAAGAACAGCTGTAATTATTTAGAAAAATGAAAGAAATTGCTCCTGTGATTACTTGATGGCATACATCCACCGGTACAAATGAACTGCTACTTTGCGATTGCTTTTGGAAATTGGCTGCCAGGTGAATTTAAGTCATGAGAAAGTTAGACCAAAGGTTTCATGATGATCACTAAATATATAAATCAACAAAGAAAAGGAAAGTACACATGTAGTTATTTTACAGCTTGCTTCACACATTGTTGTTTCTTGAATGTGGATTTTCAACTATTGTCATACAGAAAAATGCTTTCCACTCTGATTTTCAGGATTCTGAATTATAGATAACCATATCTTTTCTAGATTCTTTTTGGGATAAAAGCAAACAATTAGAGTTAAAATTAGCTTACGAAATATCAGAAGAGCTTAAGACTCTGCTATGAATGTTATAGGGCAAACCATGATACCCATCTATAGCAGCCTTTCATTCCCAATGTCTCTTCTCACAGGAAATTGAACATTGTTACTGCCTCCTTCCCATTGAAAGTGAACATGCCATCAGTCAAGATCCAACCCTCCAATGGAATTGATCCAGTAAAATCAAATATACTTTACAGTATGTATAAAGACACACACACGCACACACACACACACACACACACACACACAAACACACACACACACACACACATTATTCCCACCCATATTCTTCTTCATTTGTTTTCTATAAATCATACAGTGGGACTGTTGCTTCAGTTCACTTATCCTAAATTTAGAAACAGCAACAACAGACTTTGAGAAAAGTGTTTCCTTAGAAGACAAAGTAAAGATGTATTCAGTAAGCTAATACATAAACCACATTGTAAAGCTTTGAAAATTTCACATCTGTTTACACAATCCATTATATAAAGATCAAGATCAGTCCTTGAAGTTCTCTCTTCAAGATATTCATGAAATACTTATCAGATGCTGTGCACTACAGTCATCCACTGTGCCAGAGAACCCTTGAACTGGCTCTTTCTAAATGTGCTTCAGTATCCACTCTCCAGTCTCTTGATTTCTCTTCTCCCACTATCCTTTCCAGTATCTAGTAACAACCCTTCTAAATACAGATTGACACTTTCTGGATTTCCCACCTGAGAGAGAACATGCACAATTTGTATTTTTGCATTTGATATTTCATTTCTTGAAATTGTGTCTTCTAGTTCCTCAATTTTACAAATGGAATAAATTTCTTTTTAAATTGTGTATTTATTTACTTAAGTATATAAGGATTTTGCCTGCATATATGTAAATATACTATGTGCCATGCCCATGGGGACCAGAATAATGTTTCAAATAATCTGGAACTGGAACTTCGGGAGGCTGCTATCCACAGTGTGGATCCTGGGAACCGAATCACAGCCCTTTGCAGGAACAGTCAGTGCTCTTAATCTCTTAGCCATCTCACTAGCCCTAAAATAGTTTTATTATGACAAAATAATATTCTACTCTGTTACTTTATCTAATCATCTATTGATGCAGATCTCGGTTGATTCCTAACTTTTATAAGTATTTCTGTGATACATATACATACAGGAAATTCTTGACTTACTCAAAAAGAAATGGAATCCTTAATTATTCTGATTTGATTAGTATGTTTTATATGTGGCTGCTCAATTTTAACATTTCTCTTCATAAATATGCACAATGTTTTAAAACATAACAAAATAACTCTTTATGTAATATAAAAACTTTTACCTCACAGAAATGAAACCCATGTGAATTTTTGGTCAAATTTATGATAATGTTTCATTTTCAACAGTCAGGATGTTCATCTCTGGCTAATTTCATTTTTCTTCCTCCAATTTAGACATAGTTTGTTATGAAGGTGAATATAGGTATAACTCCATTTAAAATGACTCAATTGAAAAATTATAGAAGATAAAAAAAGATGATATAGTAAAATGAAAATTGACTAACAAAAACAAATATGTATATAATAAATATAAGACATTTGAGCATCTCCTGAATTAGGTTAGTGGGTCATAATTAATATTAACAATTTCCTCCTTATAATGCTCTATCTCTTCATATCATTATCCAGTAGATGAAAATGTCAGGACTTTTACATTTCAATTGATTCAGTACGATTCCTTTGGTCCTTGGAAATCAGTTCCAAATCTGTTAAGTATATTTTCTATTATATTTTATTAACAGATAAACAATTTGTTTTTTTGTGATTTTTTTAAATTTTTAATTAATTTATTTATTTGTATGAATGTACTGTATGCATGTAGGTTTCTGCACCTGTGTCGTGCAATGCCGCGGAGGTCAGAAGAGGGTGTTGGATTCCCCTGGAACTGGAATTCTCCTGGAATTGGAGTTACAGACAGTTCTCAGCCCCCATGTGGGTGGTGGGGGTTGAACCCAGGTCCTCTGCAAGAGCAGTCAGCGCTCTTAACCACTAGGCCATTTCTCCAGCCCCCAGATAAGCAATTTGAAGAGATATCCTAAGGAACCCTTGAACTTCAAGTATCAGGTTCAATAAATATACATGTATACCGCTTATGACCCCCACATACACCACAAACCACATTCACACACACACATTGCACCATACACATACACACTTCACACCACAGACACACACACACACCACACATACTACACACACACACACACACACACACAGCACAAGGTACACACAGACACAGACACACAGCACAAACCATTTATCGTACTCACCACATACCATACAAATACACACAGCACAGAGAGGCATACACACACATCACAGCACACACACCAAATACACATACGACTCCATATACACAGCATACATGTACAACACGCAAAATCCACACAGCACATGTCATATACACATACAAACAAACAAATCTACATAACCCACATAACATACACAAGCACATATGAGGAGAGTATTGGGAATATATCTCAGTTTCAGAGCACTAGTATATGTGAGTCATGTGTTTAATACCAATGAACATAAAGGGAAGAGGCCACCACAGTTTCAGAGGATGGACACTAAAAATACAAAGAGTCAAGTGTTAGGTGGTAAATCATGTTGCCACTCAGGGCATTCGGAAGGATACTGACACAATTCAATTGTCTTTTCCTTAATAGGAAATTATCTCATCCTTAAGGCCTTGAAATGATCCTTTGTACAATATGGGGAAAGATTCACTTTGTTCAGGGTCTATTGATCTAGGTGTTGGCAAAGCATTGCTAGTGTCCTAACTGAAAATAGGTGTTCTTAGAATCAGAGTGCTGGTTCAACAAAGTAGCTCACAAGCCAGAGAGAGCAAGCCAGTAAGCAGTGGTTTCTGCTTCAGTTCCTGCCTCCAGGTTCCTGCCTTGGCTTCCCTAGACGATGGACTGTGAGCTGTAAAATGGAATAAACCCTTTCCTCCCCACGTTGCTTTTGCAGAATCTGGTGTGGTCACTGATGATTGCCATTCCCCTGGTCACCATCCTGTATGTCCTGGTAAATATCAGCTACCTACTGCTGATGTCGCCCAGTGAGATCCTCTCATCTGATGCCATAGCTGTGAGCGGGGGCTTCCTTGCCTGGATCACCAATGGAACTACCATTCGCCGTCTCCTGTATTTAAAAAGCAAGAGAAAGGATCTTCCAAAAACCTACAAGGTTCTCACCTTCATCCCTGCTGTCACGCTTCTGGTTTCTCTCTACAGGGTGCTGGCACCTATTATTGACTATCCACAGATGGAATTCCTATACATCTTCCTATTCCTGCTCAGCGGATTCCTAGTGTACTTCCTGCTTTTCTACTTCCAGTGCCATCCTAAGTGTTTGCAGACAACAACTATGTGTCTCCAGCTGCTCATGGAAATTGATCCAACCACTAAAGATCATTGACTAGGAAGCAGGACAGGTTTTGCAGTCCTCTGTGCTGCAAACTGCTCTATTTCTACAGCTCTCAATGGTTCTGTATATAATTCTAGTAGAGACTTAAATGCTAAATTACAGCTGTTTGGAGTTTGGGATTATCTTCCTCTTTCTCCAAAACCTATTCCTTTAATACATGTACTATGGTGTTATATAGAGGAATTCTCTTGTTACAAATAGTCATTTAGTTGCTATTTGTAACCTAGATGGACATGGAATAAATTGCCTTTAGGTTTCTGGAATGAGAATTCTCTAGTCCTGTTTGCCCACTGATATTGCTTGAGCTGCAGAATTGCCCATTTTGGGATTATTTTTGCTCCATCTTACATGATGTGGGCCAAGAAGTAGAGAAGGCCATCATGGCAAGAAGAGTGAAGGTGCCATGCGATGAGATAGGCTTAGAAAGCAATTTGTCCCTGAAGATTTGGGAGGTGGGATCTGACAGGGTCAACTTCTCTGTGTTCTTTAGTGTTGATCCTTGTCCTATGGTCTAACTGCTGCTTGATGGTCCCTCTTGCTTTCTATGTCCTTTTTGCTGTTTTATGAAACTGGGGTTATTCCCAGGGTCTCATGCATATGGGGCAGGTGGAGCACTGCTGGTTTTCTGGGACAACCAAATATCTTAAAATAAAATAATAATAAAAAAAGAATCAGAGTACCAACTTCTGGAAACTTTAGAGCTGACCATTTAATACAAGTACTCACTTTTATGAGTATCTGATTACTTCACTGGAATGAAGGAAAAAAAAAATATCCCTTGATGGGTACCTAGGCTCCATTGCAATTTGGAATGAATTTGAGGCAACTGCAAACATTTCTTCTCACTGGCTTTCCTCTGTGGAACTTGAAGTTATGTTTCAGAACAAATGAACATTGGGAAAAGGACATGCTTTCAGTTGGCAATGTTCTCTGACCTAACTCATAATACTGGGATAAACATGACCTGGTGGCTGATAGGACAGACTTATGTAGATCAATTAATACATAGTGGATGATAGGAACTTTTCTTTTTTTTTCTTCTATTGCTTTTTTTATTATTTTTTTCATTTTTTAACAATAATTAATAATTTATGAGTACAAGCAATCTTCATGTAAAACCACTTTGCAAGCAGTTGTGCCCAAACCCAAACAGTCCAAGGGTCCCACCATCCAGGTGGGGGGATTGTATGTTCAATCAAGTTGATCAAATAAGTGTCCAGGCTATATTGCTGTAGTTTCACCATTTACCCCAATCGCAGCCCTTACATTCTACCATGCTCCCTCTTCTGCAGATTGTTCTCTAGGCTTAGAAAAGGGGCACAGGTGGACAAGAAGCAAAACAGTCTACTTTCTCTGGAGCTGTCATTTTGGACTCTGGTCAATTCTGGCTGTTTCCTTTCATGGGCTGACAGTTTGTCCAGGAATAACCTGTCAATTCTACTAATGTAGCACAGGCACTTAGATATATAGGTATTTAAACAGTACTAATTGTTATGGTAGGTTACTTTGGTATAGACACAGATATTTGGTTGGTATGTTAATCTATGAATTACATTTTTTTCTGCAAAATATGACAGAGTCTTACCGTGGCTTATAACATCTCCTAACCACTAGAGGATGTAAGCTTGTGGCATCAGCCATGGGTTATTCCTCCAAGGAGAGAGCAAATAGCCAATTAGATTTGGGATATATGGGCAAAAGGCTGCCACTGCTGCACAGAATTTCCAGGCAAATGAGGTGTAGCTGGTGCTGATGGAGGAGTCTTGCTTGACTCAAGGAGAACTATATTTGCTTTATTGGTTTAGTAGCCTTTGATAACACTCTCTGGTATTCCAGAGACCAACTGTACACTTGCAAGTGCAGTCTCAATACATCTTTCCCATGCTTACATCAGGTCTTCAACAGCAGGGCCTTATTGCCTCTCTTCTTGCAGGTAGCCTTTACCTTTTTTTTGGGGGGGAGGGGGGCTTGGATCCCCTGGCCAACATCTCCTTGGTAGAATAATCCATTGCTGATATCAGAGCTCTCCTGTATTAATATATTTTGCTTGACTGCACAGCTTAAGGAGACTTTAGTATTATATTTGTTTCTGTTCTTGGTTTGTAAATTAACTTTTATAAACTTTACCTTTTTATACATAAACAAAACCAAGTTTCTAAAGGCTACCTTTGTATTTCTCTCCTGTACCTCTTGAGCCTTGAACTTTGACCTCTGCAGCAATAAAGCAGCATTTCTACACAAACAAGGTCATTTTTTTAAGAAAAAGAATGCACAGAGTTGTTACATTTTTAAGTGCTGCATTTAAAAGATACAGTTACTCTGTTTGTTAAAATTCTTGCAAAATATCCCTACTGTAATTTGTGATACAATGCTGTGCCCTAAAGTGTATTTTTTTAATAATAGACAATTATTTGGCACATCAGCACAATTTCTGTTTAGTAATACACAACTACATTCTGTTAATATCATTAGGTGTGACTGAATTTCTTTTGTGTGTTATTAAAAAAAATCTCATTTTTTTTTTTAATTTAAAACTTTTAAAAATATATATATTTGTTTCTGAATAGAGAATCATCCTTTCATAGTTCCTATGTCTATTAGTCAATTAAAGAAGGCAGCTTACCGGTTTTATAAGAGATTACCTCTATGACAATTAGAGAACGACCTCATCATCATCATATTCCTCCTTGTTTTGGAAGGAGAGTTAAGAAAACTCTTCATATTAGAACTTTGCAGCACTAGAAGGTAAGTTCATTAAGGAACTCATTATAAAACTAGTTGTTTACAAGTAGGATCCACAGAGGGGTTTGATTGGCATTGTAGCAGTCTGAGGCTTTTTCTTCCTTTCATGTCAAGACAGCCAACCTTTCTGCTGGCACTTCCTGGTAATCCTACACAATGGCAAAGACTGTGTCTTTTCTTTCTCAACCCTTAAGTTGGTGACATTTTGACCTGTGGGAAACATACAATCTTTCCGTAGTTATAAGATTTGAATTGCAAGGTTTTTGCAAAAAGTTTCATATCATACTGCATCCCCCTTTTTATTTTAGGTGTTCTTTTTGACCATGAGTCCAAAAAAGATTTGTGACGTTATGACCTATAGGCAGGAATCAAGGTGAGGATTTTCATCAAATTCACCAAGCTGTTTTGGTGACTGTAATATGGTTAATCTTGTGAAGCACAAACTTAATTCTCTTTAAGTGAATCATACCTACATTATAAATAGAATTACTACAAGAGTGATGACTGTACAACAGACAAATTATAGAGAACATTTGTATGTGCCCAATCCCAAAGTATTGTTATACAGATTTTTTAATTTTTACATATTTGTATGTGTATGCATGTACTGGTCTGCGTAAAGCCTGTGCACTCCATGTCATGCAGTGTCTGAGAGGTCAGAAGAGGTGTCAGATTTCCCCTGGACTGGAGTTCTCTTGGATGTGAGTTACAGGCGGTTCTTCTGGCCGCCATTGTGGCTGCTGGGGATCGACCCAGTCCTCTGTAAGAGCAAGTCGGCGCTCCAACCAAGGCCATCCCAGCCCTTGTTATCAGATTTTAAGTAAAACAAATTATGGACGACAACAATTTATATTCCAATATTAACTAAGTTGCATTAACATTTTTATCAGAACCTTGAAACAATTGTTGTTTAATGATATCACATATTTCTTTTACTGAAGTCCTAAAACACCATGTAGGCAGAGTGGGGCAAAATTGGTACTTGTTTAACTCACATCAATTAAAATACATAATGTTTTGGGAAAAAAAAAATTACAGAAACTCCCTGCCCTCCCCCCTTCCCGATTCACCATTTCAGTCAGTTTTCATGATGCAGTCTTTTTGTTGTTCTTTTTAATATGCATCCCTTCCACAAAATATTTGACAACGGGGTTATTGGGCTCGAGATCCACATATGAGGAGATACTATTCGTCATTTGTTTTTCTGGGACTGTGTTACTTCACTTAATATAATGCTTCAGCTCCATCGATTTAGCTGGCAAAGTTCATGATGTTGTCTTTCTTTACCGCTGCATAGAACTCCATTGTGTACATGTACCACATTTCTCTATCCATTTGTAAGTTGAGGGGCATTGGGTTGGTCTAGCTTTTGCTATGTGTGACAGAAGCTGCCCAATAAATATAGATGTGCATGTGTATTTGCCAGTAAGATGAGTCTTGTGGGCTTATACCTAGGAGTGGTATGACTGGGGTCAAATGGCAAGTAGTTTTGAGTCTTCCAAGAGTTCTTCACACTGCGTTTCATTAGTGGCTGTACAAAGTTTACATTCCACCCAGCAATGGATGGTGTTACCCTGTTCCCCACAAACCCCTCTCCAGCACGTGGATATCATTTGTTTTCTGATCTGGCCGTCTTATCAGAGTGAGATGAAATCTTGCGTGGCTAATTTGTTATTTCCTAATTATTAGTGATGTTGACAGTTTTTTTAAGATGTTCCTCGCAGCCACTCTAATTCCTCCTTGTGAAGTCTCTATTTAGTCTTTGCTCCATCTTTTGAGTGGTTCATTTGTTTTCTTTCTTCTTGGTTTTTTGAGTAGCTTGTGTACTCTGGAAAGTAATGCTTTGTCAGATGTATCTGCAGTCAAGGTTTTCTCCCACTCTGTAGGTTTTCTCTTCACTTACTTTATTGTTTCTTTTGATGTACAGAAACTTTTGAGTTTAAGGAGATCCCATTTGTCAATTGTCGATCTTATTTCTTGTGCAGCTGCTGTCTGATTTAAGAAGTATTTCCTATGCCTATGTCTTGTAGTCTGCTGCCAAGTTTTTCTTCTATCACTTCAAGATTTTCTGGTTTCAGATTGAGGTCTTTGATCCCTCTGGAATTGACTTTTGTACAGGGCGAGAGGTAGGGGTATAATTTCATTCTTCTACAGGTGGTGATCCAATTTTGCCAACACCACTTACTGAAGATGCTCTTCCCGCCATTGTGTCTTCTTGGCCCCTTTGTGAAATATGAGGTGGCTGAAATTGTATGTGCTCAGGTTTGGATCTTCAGTTTTATTCCATTGGTCAACAGGTCTGTTTTTGTGCCAGTACCAAGCTGTTTTTATGACTATAGCCCTGCAGTATAGTTTTATGTCTGGTATAGAGATTCCCCCCTGTATTGTTCTTTTCACTCAGGTTTGCTTTGGCTATTTGGAATGTGATCAAAGCCATATACAGGAAACCCACAGCCAATATCATCCTAAAAGGGGAAACAACAGAAGCATTCCCCTTAAAGGTAGGAACTCAGCAAGGCTGCTCCCTGTCACCACTCCTCTTCAATATAGTGCTTGAAACCCATACTAGGGCAATAAGGCAAGAAAAGGAAATTAAAGGAGTTCTAATTGGAAAAGAGGAAGTCAAGCTATCCCTTTTTGCTGGTGATATGATTGTCTACATAAGGGATGCTAAGAACTCCACCAGAAAACTCCTAGAAATGATTAAATACTTCAGTAAAGTGGCAGGATACAAAATAAATCTAGAAAAATCAGTAGCCTTTCTTTACACCAACAACAAGCAACTGAAGAAGGACTACAAGGAGACCTTCCCACTCACAATAGCCTCAAAAACAATAAAATACCTAGGAACAAATCCAACCAAAGACACCAAGGATCTCTACAACAAATAATTTTAAACCCCTGAAAAAGGAAATTGAGGAAGACATCAGAAGATGGACAAACCTCCCATGCTCATGGATTGGGAAAATATAGTAAAAATGTCCATTCTACCCAAACTTGAGTACAGATTTAATGCAATCCCAATCAAAATCCCCAAGAGCGTGGAAAAAAATCCTCAATTTCATTTGGAAAAACAAAAGATAGGAACTTTTCAGTAACAGTTTCTTCACTTTCAAAATCTATGTTTTTTTTTTAATTTAAAGATAGTAAAGAAGGATCCATTTTGTTCTTTATATAGTTTATATAATAGGTCCATCTTCCGTAATTCCTTTACAGTCAAAACCAGGACAATGCCTTTGGTAGAATGTATATGAATACTTCAATGATATTCATTGCATAGTATGTGAAATCAAGGTATGAAGCTACAAGTTGCTGCTTTGTTTATGATATGCTAGGAATAGATCAATCAAATCTAAATAGAATCAATATCAATATTCACGTTTCCCATATTTAAATCAGACTCATTTCAAGTAATGTCAGGTGAATGTTCTACTCTTCAAAAGAGTTCTCACTACTTTGGAAAGAAAGTGCTCTCTGGAGACAGTGAGGAGTGAAATAGTCAATCACATAATCCATAAGTATTCTAACTCTTATCTGTTTTGATGTTTTATAAACTTTACCATTGATTCTCTGGAATGTTGGTTATTGATAAAATGAAGAAAATGATTTACAAAAATTCAACAAATCAAGTAGAAGTTAAAATGATATCATGTTTCTGAGGTTGTACAAACTCAAGAATTTCTAGCAGAATTGAGAAACATTACAGAATATCAAGTTATATTATTTTTCAGTAATTCAAAAATCCTTTTATAAGTTCCCTTGCTCATGGTTGTTTTATCACAGCAACAGAAAAGTGACTAATACAGTACACAAATGGTCTCTATATTTTTCTGTGTTATACAGTATCAGCTTGCAACATTTTTCCTTTACTTGTAGGATAATTTAAAGAAATTAAGTTTAAGTTCACTTCCCAGTTAAGTAGCATACAATCAATGAAAAACAATTTGGGTGAATTTGATGAAAACTTACACCTTGGTTCCTGTTTATGGGTGTGTGTAATACAATTTAGGCATCTATAGGTCAAAACATAAAAATTTTAAAGACAAAAAGAAGGAGGTGGCATAATATTCCTTCTGTATTCCAAACCTTTTGATAAATTTTCAATTTTGAGGTCTTGAAACTAACAATGGAAGAAGATTGGTATGTTCCCACATGTAAAAACACCAATCTAAAAGCCTGAAAATGTACAACCTTTGGCTGTGTAGGATGGACTGGAAAATGACAGCAGAGAGGCTGACCCATCAGAACATTAAAGAAAAAGGAACCTCAGATTGCCTGAGTGAGGATCTCTCTGAACTCTATTTGGGATAATTGTTTATAATATACTTGTGCTGGATAGCTTTAGTGTCAACTTGACACACCTGGCTTGAGGGAGCCTCAGTTGGGGAATTGGCTCCATTGGATTGGCCTGTGGCTACATCTGTGAAGTATTGTCTTGATGGTCGAGCAGTGTGGGAGGGCCCAGCCCACAATGAGTAGTGCCACCCTGGCCAGGTTGTTGTGTACTGTATAAGAAGGCAGGCTGGGCATGAGCCAGGGGAGCAAGCCAGTGAACAGCATTCCTCCATGGCCTGTGCTTCAGCTCCTGCCTCCAGGTTCCTGCCCTGAGTTCCTGCCTTGAGCTCCCTGAGTGATGAACTGTGACCCAGGAGATGTAAGATGAATAAACCCTTTCCTCCCCAAGTTGGTGTTGGTCAGAGTGTTTTGTCACAGTAATGGAAGACAAACTAGGACAGTTCCCTAATGAAGTTTACCTTCCAGATGCTGAGAAACCTTCCTACCTCCCCCTTTTATAGGCATTTGGGACTTCAGCAAGTAATATTTTTGAGAGACATAGTTTAATATATAACAAATATTGGTCAAATAAATAGCAATTCCAATATCTTATAATAAATTTTTGACTGAAGAGAAATTGGCACACAGTAAATTTATGAAAGAAATTCTTTGATGGAATATTACAGACATGGATATAATTTTAAAGCATTTTCAAAACATAATGCAAAAGTGCTATTGGACCACTTATATCTGATGCCTAAACTGTCCCTCTGCTAAGCCCAACTGTCCCTAAGCAATTTACAAATCTAAAGATTGAGAATATCTAAAAGTAGACAGGCTAAAGTTGTTTGTAGTCTTGGACTGATCCATCTTGTCTTATTATTAAGGACTTTGGAAGAATAATAATTATCTATATCACAACAATTATAACCATTATTAATTATTATTAATTATAAATAATTATTATTAACCATTAATAATTATTATGAATAATAATAATCAATAATAATAGCCAACAACAATGAACAATTTATCATTAGACTGAATTTTATCAATTATTATTAATAATTATATTCAATAACAATAACAATTACTATTAATAAAAATTACTAATAATTAACAATTTATCATTAAACTGAATAATATGCATACTATAAACCCAATTAAATATTGTTAACACTAAGGGGTATAAAACAAACTTTTTTATGAATTGAATCTATTTTGTTTATAGTCAGCTAATTAGATTTAAACCTGTAGGATTATAATGAATTAAAAGTGGGAACTTGCATTCACTCACACATACACACAGCTTGAACATGGGTTTTATTCAAAAATTCCTCATTTAAATTGAACCAAAATATCAATTTACCTTGTTAAAGAGACTTTTACCAATGGTCCTTAAAAAAAGACAATTTATCAGAGCAAGGGCCTGTGAATTTTCCTAGAAATCTATCTATCTTGTTTCCAAAATTCTGAAATCCAAAGAATGTTACCTGAAATCAAATTTTTATTTATTTTTTTATTTTTTTTATTTTAATTTTTTGGCTTTTTTTATTGATGCTTTGTGTATTTCATACATCAGTTTTCAATTCAGTTCAGGCATATTTACATTTCCCTTCCTCCCACCCCACCCCACCCCACCCCATCCCAGATCATGCATTCTGCCATAACTGTCCTGCATCTTTCTCTCAGTTTTTTTTTTATTTTTTAACAATAAGTGATAATTTATGAGTACAAGCATCCTTCATGTAAAACCAATTTGCAAGCAGTTGTGCCCAAACCCACACAGCCCATGGGTCCCACCATCCAGCAGGGGGGGCTTGTATGTTCAATCAAGTTGATCAAATGAGTGTCCAGTCTATATTGTTGTAGTTTCACCATTCACCCCAATCGCAGCCCTTACATTCTACCACGCCCCCTCTTCCGCAGATTGTTCCCTAGGCTTAGAAAAGGGGCACAGGTGGATGAGAAGCAAAACAGTCTACTTTCTCTGGAGCTGTTGTCTTGGTCTCTAGTCAATTCTGGCTGTTTTCTTTCATGGGCTGCCAGCTTGTCCAGGCATAACCTTTCGATCCTACTAATGAAGCACATGCAATTAGATATATAGGTATTTAAACAGTATAATATATAGCCTTTCGATCCTACTAATGAAGCACACACAATTAGATATATAGGTATTTAAACAGTACTAATAGTTATGGTAGGTTACTTTGGTATAGACACAGATGTTTGGATGGTATGTTAATCCATGAATTACATTTTTTTCTGTTAAATATGACAGGGTCTTACTGTGGCTTATAACATCTCCTAACCATTAGAGGATGTAAACTTGTGGCATCAGCCGTGGGTTATTCCTCCAAGGAGAGAGTCAATAGCCAATTAGATTTGGGATATATAGGCATATGGCTGCCTCTGCTGCACAGTATTTCCAGGCAGGTGAGGTGTAGCTGGTGCTGAAGGAGGAATCTCATGATTTATACCACGTGCTCAGTCTGGCAGCTGTTATGCATACACAGCAGGAGACTGATGGCGCCAGAGCTCGAACCAAGTGTGATCAAGAATTCTGTGAGAAAAAATCTTTGATATGAAACACATTTAATAGGAGCAAAATAAAATTAAATCAACCAGTTAATATTAACTGTGCACATATATTTACTCAAAGGATATCTAGGGTACCCAGGGGTTAATTAAAAATATTACACTTTAAGTTAAGCATGCTGAAATGGTTTTGAATTACTGCTAGCTGAATCCCAAACTTGGATCTACAAATAGCCAGCAGGCTTTAGGTAAGAAGAGTTAGATTTAGAGAAAAGCCACAAGAAGACAAGAGAGCAACACACTTTTATCCAAAAATAGATTTTGTATGCAAAATTTAAGAGAAAAATGGCCAAGGCTTGAAATTATCTGGAAGAGGATGCTCTTAGAAGAGGGTGGTTCTTGTGAAAGGCCCTAATTTGCAACAGAAAGAAGTGGGATCAAGTGGAGATGAGCTACTACCAGGAGAAAATTTACATATGAACAAGTTAAGGTTGGAACTGAACTTGAGGAGCCTGGGGAGCCAGTTCCTCACAGCAAGAGATGAAGTCTTTCTTTGGGGGGGGGGGATGGAATTTAAAACCAGAAAGTTTTTCAGACCTGTAGAATTATGAAAAATGGTTTTAATGCCAACCATAACTGCTAAGCCTTAATATTAAATTCAGCCTTGAGGTTACTGGCTTTTATAGCCTGCAGGAGTGACCATACCAGGAGCCATATGCCTGGAAGGCATTGGGTCCTCCCTCTGAACCAAATCAGAGCCAGGCTGCTCTCCTCCATGTGTACAAAGCCACATATTCTCAGATCATTGTCCCATCCATTGTCCCATCCATGGCTCCACCACAGTAGATAGATATCAGGAGAGAAAGGAGAAAGAAAAGAAAAAGGCAAGATTTAGGGGTATGCATACCTAAGTTGTCAAAGTTTCCTCCTGCCCCATGTTTGGATGCCCTTTGTGGGTTCAGCACCGAGATTTGTGGTGGGGCCCACTTAATCCCAGGATGACCCATGTAGAAAACACGTGCAGGAAAGCACACCATGTGTATGCAGGTTGAGGTTCAAATGCAGAGAGAGAGATTTTATTGCAAGATGTCTGCTTAAATATCCATCATGACTCAATTCTCAAAGCCAAATCCTAAACATTTTCATCACCATATCGCTCCCCATGGGTGTGGCCAGGGAGGTCCCATTGGCTTAGAATGATACCCCCCATCTTACATAAGTTTTCCCACATATCTGCAAATAACTTTGTTTTGATTTAGGATCTTTCCAAAGGGAGTACTATTAAAAAACACCGGCTGATAGCATTTGGTCTTAATTTCACATAACTATTATTATTATTACTAAAAGAATAAATTTAAGCACAGGGACACAAACTCACTCAGCAGAAGATGAGTAGGACCACAAGGAGGAAGCCTTCATGTGATTGGCTTGAACCATCCACAGTCCACGAAAAGCTAGTGACTATTCTAGAAAGGCAAGCCATTACTTCACCTTGGGCTGTCAGAGAGGACAGCTTCCTGGTTTTCAGACGAAGTTTCCAGCACTGGGCAATAATAAATTTCAGTTATGTCAAGTATCTACTTTTCAGTGCTGTATATCAGACACTTGACAAAGCTAAAACTGTGCTGTAATTCACCACCACACAGAAGGTTCTGATTAAAATTTTTTTTTTCGGTGTTTTTGGGACAGGGTCTCCCTGTAGCCCCAGCTGGCCTGGAACTCGCTCTGTAGACCAGGTTGGCCTTGAACTCACAGTGATCTGCCTGCCTCTGTGTCCCGATTTTACTTTTTTTTTAATGTTTCTTATTGAAGTTTTGTACAATTCATACAACATTTCTCCGTCCAGTTTTAGACTCATTCCCCTTTCATGCCCCCACACCACCTGAGTTCATGCATTTTGCCATACATGTCTTGCATTTTTTTTTTTTTTCAGTGTTTTAAAGTTTTTCTAAGGCAGAGGTCTATTGTTTGGGGCTGAAGTTTGATGTTTCAGTCACTTCTTTGACCCAGTCCTTTTGTTGTTGTTCCCTCCAATTTATATTGCTTGAAAATATGCATATATGCTCTTCACACATATACCAAAATTATGATGTCTGAAAGTAAACTGTATGTTAATTCAAAAACATGTTTAGGCATTCACATTTTCCCATTTAATTTTGTATTACTGTAAAGTATGCATACATAGAATGACAAATTTCGATTTTACTTTTATGTAAGTGTAAGCCAGGGCATGTTGGTGAAATGGTCAGTGATGACTTCATTGTGAAGAAAAATTTCCTGTGTTCTCTCATGCTTTAGAGATGAGAATTTAAATCTCACGTGGGATACTGCTTCATAATACATTTCCAGTGTTTAGCTCTCAAATATCCTGCCCTGTGGAAACCTGTCTGCATCACTGATCATGAGTCAGAAACTGCTAAGACCTTGCTCCCAGTGGGAAGCACATTCTCGGTGACCACATGGACTAATTAAGTAAATATTGTGGCACTGAATGCCGTGAATTACTAGTATTTTATCTAATGCTGTACTGGATAGCTTTAGTGTCAACTTGACACGCCTGGGTTAAGGGAGTCTCAATTGATGAATTGCCTCCATTGCACTGCCCTGTGGCCATGTCTTGGGGTATTTTCTTGATTCTTGAGTGTTGTGGGAGGTCCCAGCACACTGTAGGCAGTGCCACCCCAGAGGTAATCATTCCATATTGTGTAAGAAAGCAGGCTGACATTGACCAAAGAAGCAAGCCAGTTCCTCCATGGCCTGTGCTTCAGCTCCTGCTTCCAGGTTCCTGTCCTGAGTTCCTGCCTTGGCTTCCCTAAGTGTGACCTGGTAGATGTAAGACAAATCCTTTCCTTCTCAAGTTGGTATTGGTCAGAGTGTTTTGTCATAGCAAATGAATGCAAACTAGAACACATACTAACTGATTCCTCCACTGACTTAATGTCAACTTTGCTATAAAATGTTTTCTGCAAGTGCCTTTGGTACCAATTACAATATGGTCTTTCATTTCTTTTAAATTACATCTCTTATTTTAATTTTATGTGTATGAATGCATTGGCCACATGTATATAAGTGTTCCTTTGTCTTTCACTGTGCATGGAATTCAGAAGACGGTGTTGGATCCCCTAGATCTGGAATTATGTATGGTTGTTAGCCACCATGTGGGTTCTGGGAATTGAACCTGGGTCCTCTTCAAGAGCTGCCAGTGCTCTTAACCACTGAGCCCCTTCTCTATCCGCCCCCCCAATGGTTTTAAAACACTGACTAGCGCTCAACTTATTTATTTACTGGAGAAAGACTACAGACTACCTGCATCATAATGCCAATACTTTAAACAACATTTCTTTTTTTATAATTTTTAAACTTTTTTTATTTATTACTTTTTTATGTGTATGAGTGTACTGTCTGCATGTAGGTTGGTGCACCCGTGTGGTGCACTGGTGCAGTGCCGCGGAGGTCACAGAGGTCAGAATAGGGCCTCCCCTGGAACTGGAGTTAAAGATGGTTCTCAGCCGCCATGTTGGTGCTGGGAATTGAACCCGGGTCCTCTGCAAGAGCAGTCGGTGCTCTTAACCACTAAGCAATCTCTTCAGCCTCACAACTTATTTTTTTATGCTACCATTTTGATAGAGCTTGTGAATGGTGAAGGCATGATTTTACATCAGGTATGTGTGTTCTATAATGCACAAGACCCTAATGTCTCTAGAAATGCTAACAAAACATGGACACATCAATGTCACTTATGCTTGAGAACTATAGTGTGCTTAGATTTACCTGATTTTCATTTTCTTTTGCTGTGAAAGGACCTGGGCTTGAGTCCCAGAACCTACATGGGAGCTAACAAGCAACATATTCCTCTGTAACTCCAATTCTAGAGGAATATGATCCCTTTTTCTGACTCCATGGGCTTTACAGGACATGGCTGCACTTACACACATGTACGCAGTTTATTCATACACATAAAATAAAATATTTTTAAAAACATTTGAATACTGCCTGGCCCTTATTAAATACTATGCAACTTTCTGTTAAATAGGATAAAAAGTAGAATGGAGAGCAGTCCAGACAACAATTTCTCTTTTCAGACATTTTCTTACATTAATAAAAGTAAATAGAGTGCATTAATCATAAGACCAGGTAACCTATTTTCCTAAATTTTCAAATAAACCTGGAGCTGGAGAAATGTCTCAGTCGTTAAGATGTTATACTTCTATTGCAAGTGACCTAGGTTCCCTTCCAACTACCCACATCATGCATCTCAGTAGTCCCAGCTCCCAAAAGTTTGTCCACCATAGGCATTAGCATTCCCATGCACATACTGCCACACAGACACAGACACACCTACACATAATTAAAATAAAATAGCAATAGAGAGGAAATTCAGAACACATGATTTCAAATGTAATTTTATAATGCAGTAAGAGTATTATAGATCTGAGAATTAGCTTTACTAGGAAAATATGTGTTTGCCTTACTAAATACGCATTTTCATACAGAATTTTGCCAAGTGTGGAATCTTAACTTGTCTAACTCATTTGGACTTATTTCCTCTACCATTATGCATCTTCACTCGCCTTCCTTTACTCCAATTTCTATTCCCTTTCCATATATTGTGCCAATGATACAGAAATTTTAGCTGCATTTGAATGTATCAGGAATCTCCCAAATAGTGCTATAGGTGCTTGCTGAATTTTATCCTAATTCTAATTCTATTTCTGGATCATTCTCCAAATGTTAATGCAGCACAGAGTAAGTTTTTTATTTATCTGTTCATATATCATGCCTTCAGGTTATTTGCATAAAATTTTTATTGAATTTTTTGTATTTCATATATAACATCTCAATCAGTCATAATCAGCATTCAGGTATTTTTATGAATAGCAAGAGTAAAATGACAAATTTAATCACACTCATCTAATTACCATTTTTGATGCCTTAAGTATTTTAATCAACTCAGACTTGCTCTCTAAACAATGCTTACATTGTAAGATCATTAAATTTATGATTTCCCATGTGTTTTTAAGTCTTGTCATGCGCAGCAGTCTCGCCGGCAAGAACTTCACGCGGACAACAGGATTCTTCTGCAGCAGAATTTATTGTGCACAGCTCTTTTGTGAGAAGGACCCCGAAATGGGGCAGAAGCACTGCTTATATAGCAGTCCAGAGGGTTGGTGTATGCTCTGGATAGGTGCACTGTCCCGATGCCTCATTTGCATGTTAAAGGCGGGAGCTTAGGGACTAGTAGTCATGCGCAGTTTCTCCAATCCAAAGACAATGGCGGGAAATGGCTTGTAGTGACTCAGGAAGTAGGCGCCATTTTTAAGGTGTGGTCGCGAGTGACACAGCACACTCGTGCAGGCTACCAACAGTTCCCCCTTATCTATTATATGGCTGGGAGAATGTCTGTCTTAGGTTGCCACTGTAGAGGTATTCCTTACCCGTCATGGGGACAGCAAACAGCTTATTAATTGGTGATTTCTCGCAGCGTCCCGCGAGCCCAACCAACAGAGTTTCGCAGCGTCCCACGAGCCTTTGCTACGTACAGGTGCCGGTTTGCTCCTTGTCTTAGGTTGGTAATACTTGCAGTAGGCTTTACCTGTCATTGACTACTTCTTCAGCATGGAAAGCCATATGTTAGGGGATGAGCCTACCTCTAATGCTGCAAGAGCCTGTGCAATGACTATTTTATCCCGCTGATGTTGGTGCGGAGGCACATAATCCAGAGCATAACTACAATCCCTCCACAAAGCAAAAGGCCAAACCCTGCTACCCCGCCCATTCTTTAAAATGTGAGGCGGCGGCAGCAATCCAGGAAGACAGTCCTTCAGCAAGGGAGACATCCACTCTGGTCGAATTTACGGTGACAATCGCATGCGGAGTTGATTCATCAAACTGTCAAATTCTCCAGTCCATTTCCTAAAAGATAACTGGACAATTGTTTAGACAAATTTGCTGTTTGTGAATTTTGATATTGGATGCTGGTTACACACAGGCCAGGGTATTTCCATTCGCAACCAAGTTGGGCCAGCTGCCACAATACATCTATTTGTTCTTGGACTAGGTCTATCCTTTGGTTTACTACCATAAGTCCGCATTCAAACACTTGCTCCTGTCTTTTTGATCTTTACACATTTTTTTTTTGGACTTTTTCGAGACAGGGTCTTCCTGTAGCCTCAGCTGTCCTGGAACTCGCTCTGTAGTACCAGGCTGGCTTGAACTCACAAAGATCCTACCTGCCTCTGCCTCCCACTGTGCTAGGATTATAGGCGTGTGCCACCACGCCCGGCTTCGCCCTGCATTCCTTAGTGCATTGTTCAAAAATGAGTTGCTCTATAAGGGGCATTGCCTGTTCCTGGTCCCCAAAAATCCTTCCCACAGCTTCCAATAGTCTAGCAACAAAGTCAGAAAAGGTTTCACTCGAGCCTTGAATTATTTTTGTTAAATTGCCCGAGACTTCTCCCTTATTGTTAATGTTTTCCAGGCTCGCAAAGCTGCAGTTGATATTTGGCTATAGACGCAAGCGGAAAGCCGGTCTGATCAGCAGCATGTTCTCCCTGACCAGTAAGCATGTCAAATGTCCATCGGCGCCTCGCCACCAGCTGTAGCATTAGAGCGGGCTTGTGCCTGACAGGCATCATGCCAAAGCGCCTTCCATTCTAGATATTGTCCCATGGTGAGGAGGGAAGCCTTAGCAATATATTGCCAGTCTGTGGGTGTCATTGCAATACTGGCAAGGCATTCTACTTAAGAAATAGTGAAATTAGCATTCACTCCATAGGCACGCACTGATTCGGCCAATTCCTTGACCTGTTTATAGTCTACTGGCTGATGTGAAGCTCACCCTGGCATTCTCTATAATTGGGAACATTTGCCTCATGGCATGTCGCGCCTCCGGGGAACAAAAGGAGGTGGAGCATTTCCCAGATGCATAAGGCGAGGAGCCGAAGGCAGGGGATGGGAGAGCTATGGGACTCGTCTACTTTCAGTTTTAACCTGTCCCTTCGCCGGGCGGGGTGAAAGTGTTCACTTTTATACCGGGCTGTGTTCGTCCTCCTCAGATGTGGATAGTTCCTCATTAGAATCTGAATCATCTAAAGTTAAAGCTTGCAAGTCTTTAAAAGGGTATAAAGTCTCTTCCTAGCGCTATGAGCTCTGTCTTTTTCACGGGTCTTTTCTGCCCGTAAGTTTCTCCTTTGGGCGCCTAAATCCTCACTCTGTTCTGTTTCTGACATGCTTTCCTGGAGGCCCTCAAGGGCCTGCTGACCTTCCCTAACTTCTTCTTGACAGTTTTGATCCTGTAGACAGGATCTAAAAGCTTCCATATAGGAATGGTCCAGCTTTGTGTTCAAGAAACATGTTACAAGGACAATTACAACAGCCAATAAAATATTAGGCAAGCTTGGAATCCCTCTAGATCGTCAGAGAAAAGCATATCTCTCAGAACTAACCTTAAAAAGTACTTCCTGAGCGCAGTTCTGAATCCTCTTCGAAAGCGAAGGGTCCTCTGGCGCCAGCGATGGCAAGTTCCCGGTCCCGGTCTTCGGCACCACTTGTCCGCGCAGCAGTCTCGCCGCAAGAGCTTCCACGAGACAACAGGATTATTCTGCAGCAGTATTTATTGTGCACACAGCTCTTTTGTGAGAAGGACCCCAAAATGGGGCAGAAGCACTGCTTATATAGCAGTCCAGAGGGTTCGTGTATGCTCTGGATAGGTGCACTGTCCTGATGCCTCATTTGCATGTTAAAGGCAGGAGCTTAGGGACTAGTAGTCATGCGCAGTTTCTCCAATGCAAAGGCAACGGCAGGAAACGGCTTGTAGTGACTCAGGAAGTCGGCGCCATTTTTAAGGTGTGGTCGCGAGCGACACAGCACACTCGTGCAGGCTACCAACAAAGTCTAAGTGTTCTGATATTTATAAAATTGGTATTAGCTCTGTAGAGATTTTGACACAGGTACTATATGCATTTACATATTCAAGACATGCAGATCCATTCAAACACAGCATAAATGTAATATTAATGTATTAGCTAAAGTTACTTAAGAATAAAATCAAGGCTGGAGAGATAGCCTGGTGGTTAAGAGCACCAACTGCTCTTGCAGAGGACCCAGGTTCAATCCCCAGCACCCACATGGAGGCTAAGAACCGTCTGTAACTCCAATTCCAGGAGAACTCCAGTTCCAGGGGAATCCTAGACCCTCTTCTGACATCCACGGCATTGCACAACACAGGCGCACAGACCTGCATGCAGACAGTACATTCATACACATACAAAAATAAATAAAATTAAAAAAAACATAATATGGGTTGGCATGTTCCTCTCTATATATTTCAGGATTAACCTTTAGCAACTACCTAGGAATATCAAGTTTAAATAACTTGGCAGAATTATAATATGGAAAATAAGGATTTGTGTATGGAATACCCTATATTATTTCACTAAAACCTACAAGGTTTAGTTAGTTATTAAACTATGACAGTGATAAAATTATGCCTGTTAAAATTTATTTCTCATGGATAAAATTTATAGAGTTGATAAAGTGATTGCATTTACTTCTTATTAGATTTGGCACATTAAAATAGTGCTGAGAATCGCAGGATAAAGAACATTATCCTTAACTGTTTAAGTTATTCATACAATTGCAATAATGAGAAGTACTGTCTAGACAAAACAGGACTACTGATGATATTTATAAACTGGATCCCATTCTGTTACAATAAAAACTGAGATATTACTCTACATTTAAAATATGTTCTTCTCAGTTTAGATAATTCAAATTTCATCAAATGTCTAGGTGATAATTTTTTCAATGCCATCATGGGTTCATCAGTATAACAGATACACCACCAGCCTAGGGTGTGCTGATCTGGGCAAGCCACACATATGTGAGGGCAGAGAAGGCATGGGGAATTTCATATGTTCCTCTTGATTTGGCTATAAATCTAAAAATGTTCTAAAATAAGCCTATTGAAATACATTAAATTCATAATAAGAATTAAATTATTCATGAGATCATTGTCATATATATATCAGAATGTAAGCTAAGCATGGTGGCACATACCTTTAATCCTAGCACTCTGGAAGCAGGAACAAGTAGATCTCTGTGAGAACCAGACCAGTGGGATCTACATAGGGTGTTCTAGACCAGCTGGAATGGGCTACAAGGAGAACTTGTCTCAAAAGAATAAAACAAAGTAAAACAAAACCAGACATTTATTAAGTGGAAAGTTACTATAATCATGAGATGAAATAACTCCTTTGGTAGAGGAATGGGAGATGTTTCTCTTGATCAACTCATTAAAATTGTTATTAAAGTGAGCAGTACTCACATATAAATAAAGACAAAATTAAACTACAAACTGTTAAATGAAGATTTTAATTAACTTTTTCAAAATATCTACATTGTTTAGTTATCCTGTAAACAATGAAAAAAACCACCAAGATACAAAGGCCTCATAATTATGAACATACAAAAATAAAGATATATATCAGATGCTATATCTTGAACAACAGTTACTGTAATTGAATTTAAAATATGCATATTTTAAAATATGAGTAGTAAAATATTACTGGGTTCATCTAAATACATATTTATTAGATAAATATTGGAGGTCACATATGGCTTTGCTAGACTAGAAATCACAGTTTTCTGACTAGATGAAAATATGAAGCTATTGCCTTGTACATAGGATGTACAAAGACGATGATGATTTCCTTGGGGGTCACTTCAGGAAGCACATGTGAGTTTTGGTGTACATATGTGTGAACCTCCTACCATCATATCAAAATTATAAAAAAATATGAATTTGGTTACAATTTTCTTCTGAAATACCCATTTCTCTCCAGTATTTGTTCTGGAGCAAGTGTCTTTGATGTCAAGGTCTGTTGTCTTTGCAGAGTTGAAAGCATTTTGTTTTAAGATTACTTCCCGGCAGAGCAAGGGGCCTTCAGAAGACTGATAACTTCTGAAAACAGTCTGCCTCTGCCCTGGGAGTGACCCATTGATAAGGCTTCAGCAAGGCCAGCCAGCCAGTTTAGGGCCATTTGACTATTTCAAGGGGTTTTATGACCTATCGCTTTCTTAATGAAACTTATGGCTCCTCTGCTATTCACACAGTCTATCATAGTAAACCTATGATAAAAACAAAACAGAACAAAATGCCCTTCCACACAGGGTCGGAGTATACTACATGAAACAAAGGTAGACTCAGGATTGTTGAGAAGCAGGATCTAGTTTCCCCACCAAAGGGGAACAGTTCCAAGCCTTCTGTTGTTTTATTTCCTGAAACAAAAACAATATACATTCCAAGAAAAAATAAATGCATCTGTTGGCATGTCTTTTTCATTTACATATGGACACATGTCCCTTGAGCAGACCTGTAGTTCTTTCTGGGGGGTTAGGGATTAAAATATGGAGAAATTACTAGGAATTCCTTTTAAAAGTAAAATGGCTACACAGAACATGAGACATGGATGAAGCTTCAAATCCAGAAGATTGGGGTGATTGCCTGTGCAGGGCCCTTTTCATCTGCCCATGGAATCTCAACCCATCCTGCCTGTGGGTAGGTTTCTCATGATGGGAAAATAGCTCACTGAGGTCTCATTTTGTAGTTATATGTCACTACCAAGGCTTGGTTCCAGGCCCAGATGTCTTTGTGCTCCCCTCATACCCTGGATGAACCCCATTTCTCAAGAAGGGGACGTTCCCAAATCGTGGACATTAGGCTCTGCGGTGAAGTTGCTGTTGGGTGCTTGCTTGGAAGGGAGCTAGGAAATCAGCCTCAGGCAAGAGCAGAGATGGCAGGAGAGGTGCCTGGAGACCGCTCTGTGGGGAGGGCCTGGATCCTTTGCACTAGCAGCAGGCAGAAAAACCTGGGCATGCAGGGACAAGAGCTAGCAAGGGCCCAGGCTATTCTGGGGNGCAACGGCGGGAAACGGCTTGTAGTGACTCAGGAAGTTGGCGCCATTTTTAAGGTGTGGTCGCGAGCGACACAGCACACTCGTGCAGGCTACCAACAATCCATCTGGAGTTGACCTTTGTACAGGGCGAGAGGTAGAGGTTTAACTTTATTCTTCTACAAGTGGTGATCCAATTTTGCCAATACCACTTGCTAAAGATGCTGTCTTTCCTCCATTGTGTCTTCTTGGCCCCCTCGTCAAATATGAGGTGGCTGAAATTGTATGTGTTCAAGTTTGTATCTTCGGTTTTGTTCCATTGGTCAACAAGTCTGTTTTTGTGCCAGTACCAAGCTGTTTGTATGATTATAGCCCTGTAGTATAGCTTGAAGTCTGGTATAGAGATACCCCCTGTATTGCTCTTTTCACTCAGGGTTGCTTTGGCTATTTGGGGTCTTTTGTTTTTCCATATGAAATTGACGACTTTTTCCAAGCCTGTGAAGAAACTCTTGGGGATTTTTATTGGGATTGCATTGAATCTGAATATTAATTTGGGTAAAATGGAAATTTTTACTATGTTAATTTTTCCAATCCATGAGCATGGGAGGACTTTCCATCTTCTGATGTCTTCTTCAATTTCCTTCTTCAGGGGTTTAAAATTTTTGTTGTAGAGATCTTTTGTGTCTTTGGTTTGGTTTGTTCCTAGGTATTTTATTGTTTTTGAGGCTATTGTGATTGGGAAGGTCTCCTTGTATTCCTTCTTCAGTTGCTTGTTGTTCGTGTAAAAAAAGTGCTACTGATTTTTCTAGGTTAATTTTGTATCCTGCCACTTTACTGAAACTAATCATTTCTAGGAGTTTTCTGGTGGAGTTTTTAGCATCCTTTATGTTAACAATCATATCATCAGCAAAAAGGGATAGCTTAACCTCCTCTTTTCCAATTAGAATTCCTTTAATTTTCTTTTCTTGCCTTACTGCCCTAGCAAGTGTTTCCAGCACTATATTGAAAAGGAGTGGTGACAGGGGGCAGCCTTGCTGAGTTCCTACCTTTAAGGAGAATGCTTCTGTCATTTCTCCATTTAGGATGATGTTGGCTGTGAGTTTCCTCTATATGGCTTTGATTACATTGAGGAAGGATCCCTCCAATCCAATTCCCTCTAGGACTTTAAGCATGAAGAGATGCCGGATTTTGTCAAAGGCTTTTTGTGCATCAATTGAGATGATCATGTGGTTTGTGTCCTTCAGTCCATTTATGTGTTTTATGATATTTATTGATTTTTGTATGTTGAACCATCCCTGCATCTCTGGTGTGAATCCAACTTGGTCTTGATGGTTGATCTTTCTGATGTGGGTTTGTATGTGGTTTGCAAGTATTTTGTTGAGAATTTTTGCATCTGTGTTCATTAGGGAGATGGGTCTATAGTTCTCATTTTTGGTTGTATCTTTGCCTTTACCCAATATCTTTTGGTATTAGAGTAATGCTGGCTTCATAGAAGGAATTTGGGATATTTCCCTCTGCTTGTATCCTTCTGAAGAATTTGAGTAATAATGGTTGTAAGTCTTTTTGAAATGTTTTATAGAATTCTGCCATGAAACAATCTGGGCCTGGGCATGTTTTAGTTGGGAGGTTTCTCATTGCATCTTCAATTTCTTCATATATTATGGGTCTGTTTATGCTGTTGATCTCTTCTTTTTTTAAAATTTATTTTATTTTATTTATTTATGTGTATGAATGTACTGTCTGCATGGAGGCCTGTGCACCCGTGTCATGCAATGCCGCGGAGGTCAGAAGAGGGCATCGGATTCCTCTGGAACTGTAGTTCTCCTGGAATTGGAGTTATGGACGGTTCTCAGCCGCCATGAGGGTGCCGGGGAACGAACCCCGGTTGTCTGCAAAGGCAGTCAGCACTCTTAACCTCTAGGCCATCTCTCCAGCCCCATGTCGATCTCTTCTTGGTTAAGCTTTGGTGATTTCCAGGATTTCAGATAGTCATCCATTTCTCCTAGGTTTTCAAAGTGAGTAGAGTATAGGTTTTTGAAGTATTCCTGTATGATTGCCTGGATCTTTTCATTGTCTCACTCGTGATAGTTCCCCTTTCATCACAGATTCTATTGATTTGAAGTTGTTCCTTCTTTCTTTTGGTTAACTGGGCTAGAGGTCTCTCTATCTTGTCTATTCTCTCAAAGAACCAACTTTTGGATTCATTGATTTTTTGTATGGTTTTCTTTGTTTCTATTTCATTGATCTCTGCTCTGATTTTTGTTATTTCTTCTTGTCTGCTCCGTTTAGGGTTCATTTGTTGTTGTCTCTCAAGTATTTTTAGCTGCAGTGTTAGATCATTCACTTGTGCTCTTTCTGTTTTTTTAATGTAGGCACTTAGAGCTATAAACTTCCCTCTTAGGATTGCTTTTAAAGTGTCCCATAGATTTTGCTGTGTTGTTTTATCATTGTCATTCAGTTCCAGGAATGTTTTTATTTCTTTCTTTATTTCTTCCTTGACCCACTCATTATTCAGGAGAGTGTTGTTTAGTCTCCATGTGTTCCTGTAGGTTGTAGGGTTTATTCTGGTGTTGATATTGAGTTTTATTGCACTGTGGTCTGATAGAATGCATGAGATTAT